>APFE030508440.1:38606-152672 GCA_000404065.3 Pinus taeda | reverse complement strand
ATGGGCGAGTTTTGGCAGGAGCTTTTCCGGTTGGTGGGGACAGAGTTGACACCAAGTACCAGTTATCACCCACAGATGGACGGGCAAACAAAGATAGTTAACAAGTGGCTGGAGGGCTACTTGCATAACTATGTCAGTGGGTAGCAACAAGCATGGCTGAAGTGGCTGCATCTGGGGGAGTACTGCTACAACACTACACATCACATGTCCATTGGTATGTCACCATTCTATGCTTTGTATGGGTAACATCCTTTTTCTTTCACTGACGTGATGTTTGGTGCTAGCAAGGCTCCGAGAGCCAAGATTTGGATCCAAGAGAGTCAAGATATTCTTCGAGCTCTCAAGGATAATATGGCTACAGCGCAGAACCAGCAAAAGCTGTATGCTGACAGGGGTCAGGTGGAGAGACATTTTGAGGTAGGGGACTTGGTCTACCTATGATTACAGCCATACCAACAGTCGTCACTAAAGCAGAAGGGGGCTGAGAAGCTCAAGCCCCTCTTTTATGGGCCATACAGGGTGATACGCAGGATTGGACAGGTTGCGTATGAGTTGGAGCTGCCCTAAGGTAGCAAGATTCATAACTTTTTTCATGTATCATGCCTGAAGAAGGCATTGGGGCAGCAGGTGACAGTAACAGATGAGCTACCACCCACAGATGATGGGGGGCATTTGGTGTTGCAACCAAAGGATATTATTGATACCAGGGAGAGGCAGCTGTGGAGCAAGACGGTCCGAGAATTCTTTGTGAGGTGGAAGAATTTACCGGATGAGGATGCCACTTGGGAGAGTGAGAAAATTTTGCAGCATCCATCACTTCAGTTGCTTGAGGACAAGCAACATTTTGCCAGGCGAGACTGTAATATTCCTAATTAGCCATGGCTAATTGGAATATTCGATTTTGCTCAATTTTGCCTTCTATAGTTATATATAAATAAAAAGGTGAGGAAAGGGGGACATAACTCACTTTTTAAATAAAGTCACTCCCTAGTAGCACAATGTTGTAACTTAAAAGGGGAGCCAAGGGGGCCAAAGGACCACGTGGAGAAGGGGGCCCAAGTAGACACTTGGAGGGACTGCGTAGATGGAGAGGAGCACGTGGCAAGAGAGAGGCTACGTTGGAGGAGGTGGGCTTTAGGGTTTTGAGAGAGGCCAATGCTATAAAGGAGAGAGGAGCCTCGTCATTTCGGAATTCAATTATGTTGCACTTGAGCTAGTCACTTCGACTTAGAGCACGCTGGCTGTTTAGCCTATCTACAGCATTGTTTAGTGCAACGAGTGTCTCTGTTCGAAGATCTCACCATTAGCCCCGGGGGACTTCGAGTGCCTGCTCGGGCAAGGTAGTTTCATCAGTCTTTTGCAGGAGGGTCGACCTTTGGAGTTGAGGAGGAACTGAGCATTTTGATGACTGTGCAGTCTTGAGAGAGGAGGATGCAGTCTCTTTTGGTAGGAGCTCTGGATTGGCTTTATGTGGAGGATTTGAGCTTGGAGATTGAGCAAGGGATCAGCCCTTGCATATTGGAGGATTTTGGCAGAGTCTCGGGCAGAGTTTTGGAGGATTCTCTTCAGTGGCAATGCAAAGCCTTGAGGGATGGCGTAGATCCTTGAGGGGGTGATTTTCGGGGGTCAGCGATTTTAGAAAAGCTTTCTGGGCTTTTTTGGGTTTATTGAGTAGAGGTTGATTCCCGAGTTTCAGCATTTTCTATGGAGGGGAACAACCCCAAATCCTCACTTGATTCCAGCAGTAGTAGCAGCACAGCAGTTCTCCGACAGCTTGGATGCAGTTCAAAGAGAAGCCATTTCCTTACCATTCTGAGTGTATTTCTTCACTTGCTTTGTGCAAGTTGAGGTGCCATCTTTTTTATCACCTCTTGTACTCTTTCCATTACTCGGTATAATAAAATGGCTTAGCATTTCTCTCTGCATTTCTCGAGTATTTGCTTATATTCCATGTATACTTTATTGTATGTTGCACTATTGTTATTTTTATCTCTTTGAGCTTCCCGGCTCCTATACCACTTGTCTGTTTTTCTCCTATACTCTTAGACAGAGTCTGGAAAGGGCTGGGTAGCCTCCAGATCTCGTCCTCTTTTCAGAGTCGACATATCTGGTAAACGCCCTCCAAGTCCATCTCTGGTTGGAGTTTGCTTGTGTTTGAGGGATATCCCTGAAAAGGGATATTATAGAAGGAGTGGACAAAGTTTATTGTGACAACCTTTGTCCCGAGCGTTGTGGCCCTTGGTGTACACTTAGGACGACAACAAACCTCCTTAGACAAGGCTGCAGACTTTGATGCTATCATTAAACCATTCCCAGATTTCAAATCATTCACTACACAAGAGTATGTTAACCAAGTAGAGCCCAGCCAATGAGTCTTTAATAAGATTCAAATGAAAATGAAGATTTGTTGCAAAGCTAAAAACATCTAAGTATAGTCCAGCGAAATCTTTAAAGAAAGCACCGAATATCCTTCATACGCAACTTCAAATGAAAGAATTTGTGTAGGGTTACAGATATAGGCTGAAATTTGTCACTAATGCTAAGATTAGATTGAAAAAATGCCTTAGAAAAGAGTTGTGTTTAGGCCTCAAACAAAACCTTAGGAGCCCACGAATGTGCCTCAGACTTGCTACAACATCTACACAAAATGCCTCAAGAATTTTCTTCAGTAAGGACGAAATTAATGCTCAAAGCATGCCTCAAAAAGGCTTAATGAACTCCATCAACCAAACAGTAAACAAGAGAAACAAACCTTCCATTAATTTGGCTTCTTTGATGCTTCAGATCACATCCTCAACAGTGCCATGTGTGCACTATGCTACAACAAAACCCCTAACCTAAAAAATACAACAATGAACCCAAAAGAAACTTTTGAAATTTGCTTTCTTCATATGATCATTACAGTCCTAGGTCGTAGAAGACAACCTTAGAAGATTAGTGTTGAAGATTCATAGTTTGGAAGGGAAAATACATTCCTTTTATAGTAGTTAAAGGGACACAATGGAGGAACTGACCTGTGCCTTTTGGAGGGCACTGATTTGAAAATAAAAATTCAAACATCCATTTTCATTGGAGCCAGGAAACACCACAAATAATTGGTTCAACTTATCAATAGAGGGATATATTTGAAAATATCTTTGACATGAACCCCAAAAACCATAATTACTTTCATCATCGTAATTTAATTCTATTTTTAATGAAACTCCTCTTTGATCGTAAAATGATGGGCTGCCACATAATCTTGGTATTGGGGACTTTGGCCACGACAAGTGGGATTTTGACTTTTTCAAATGACATATCTCGCAAAACATAAGGAGCCATGAGGCGTACTATATACCATTGGAATCAGCACGACGAGCAGCATTAACTGGTGATGGTCTCGCAAGTAGATGCATTGATCTTCAACATCAAAATCTTCAATAAGTGCAGGGCTTTGGGGGTTTTACATGGCTTCTTCCTTCGGATCTTCCAACTGATGCAACCTAGACAAATATTAAGAGTGTTCAATAATGGACATTGGCATCAATGACAACACCATTCAACAATCTCCCCCTTTGTCATTGATGGCAACACATATTGCCTCTATGATCATTGCTCTCCTTTACTTCATGCCTCGATCTTCTTCTCCTGATTTCTCTCCCCCTTTGACATCAATGGAAAAGGGTAATTCTCTCTGATAAACTGCCTGTTGCTGTGTACCTGCAACCCCCCTCTCAATATTTCCAACAATTGGTATCAAAGCATTAATTATCATTAACATTTCATCAACATAAATTGATATCATATGAACAACAAACAACACCATTCAACAACGCACAACCATCAAGACAATAGACAACAAATTTGTAGGTGGCAACCCTTCCTGGAGAAAAACCATCAAATGCTTCTTAATATTTGTTTTAAATAAAATGTACATCAATATTTTTCAGTTCTAACTAAGGGAGGCTCCAACCCCCTAGTTTACAGGCTCCGATTTGAAGGATGCTCCAATGCCCTAGTTTACCAGCTGTTGATTTTTGTAGCATCGGATGTGTTCTAACCTCGAGATTTTGTAGAGAGACTAAGACACATGCATTCTCCAATACCCAGAAATCGGTTGGGAAAATTCCACCTAGAGATGATTTAATTAAAATAATTAACGTTTTTTAAATGGTTCCTTAAGTCTAAACTTAGGAAATCTGGTTAATTAAAGGGTATTAATTAAATCTAGTGTGAATCTTCTAGAAGAAGACGAGGATCAACTTCCAGGTAATCTTAACCTTTGATTATGTTTTAATCTTGGTCGTTGGTGCTCCAATGAGAGATCTTAAGAAGGAGCTTAACGGGCACTTGGAGTACACATCGAGTGAGAGAGATCAACAGATCGAATTTCTTGTCACATCCCTTCCTAAATCATTTTGGAACATGATTAATTTTTGTATTATGGGGCCAATTTTGGAGTTAGTGGACCCTATTCGATTTTATTAGGAGATTAGACTAGGAGAAGATGTTTTGTTATGTAGCTAAGTTACACATGGGGGCCACCCTCACTAGGTAATTATGCACTCCCTAGTTCGATTTGCATGGAGGGGGATAAATTTTTCATGGTGTTGGTTAAGTGAGGGCCTATGATGGAGGACGAAATGAAGGGTAAAGTGCTCCATGAAAATTATATAAGGAGGGTAACTCTCCTCATCTCATTCATCCATGAGGGTATATCGATTTCTCTTTCGTTGCTCGAGCTGCTTAGCTGAAGCTACCTCTGCTGCTATCATGTGCTCCCTCTGCTGCCTCTGCGTTGTTGCGAACACCTTTGTGCCTCTCGCACTACTACAACCTCCACTATGCCTCTCAGACTGCTGCAAACACCTTTGTGTCCCTCACATTGCTACAACCCCCACTGTGTTGCTATAGACCTCTGCACTCTAGCATTGCCTAGTCGCTCCATCGCATCTTGCTTCTTCCCAACATTTGTCATCCTGTTATTGTTATTCGGGGCTCCCATAGCCGGATATGATCCAAGAGTTAGGGCACCTCAACGATCCTGCCCCTCATCTTCTGTAGTTCTCCTAACTACAACTCGATGTCTCCCCACCTCTTCTCTAGAGGTGCATGAGCACTCATGGCATAGTCATCATCTGTCTCGACTTCTTTCTCTGCCTTAGCTGGAGCTACCTTGGAGCCAAAAGCCTCTCTCTTATTCTTCTTCATGGGACACTAGGTTGCATAATGAACCAGCTTCCCACAATGGAAGCACTTCACTTTGGAGATGTCCTTCTTCTTCCTCTTCCCCTATTGTCCTGCAGATGATAGAGTCGCATCCTCCTCCTCTTTCTTGATTCGACCTCCTTTGCTGCTACTTCCCGCCTTAGTCAACTATCTGATCTCTTCTTGGTGAAGAGCTGCCAACATCTCTTCCCATCCTGGAAGATCAACCCTGCCCAAAATGCTTTGGACAAATGTCTCCCAATCTTCAGATATTGCATTCAGGGCGGTCCTCACCATGAACTCCTGATCCGGTGTGGCCCATATGGAAGTAAGTTGATCCTGAATCTCTTGCAACTTGCTGAGGTATAGATCTATTTGCTTGCCCTTCTACATCTGATACGTCCGCAGTTGATTCTCCAATAGCATCTTCCTTTGCATGGAAGTGCCTTGATACAATGTCGTCAAGGTATCCCACATCTCCTTTGCCGTGTTCTTCTTAGCAATATGTGGTACTACATGATCCTTGACCGCACCAAGGATTATGCACTTTGCCTTAGCCATTACATCTTCATACCTTTCATTATTAGCTGGGTCAACTGGGGTAGCCACGGTTCTCAAGGCGAACCCTTGATGCAATGTCTATCCAAAACAGATAGGATCCTAGTCTTCCAGATGAAAAAGTTGGAGGCCTCGTCCATGCTATCCTGATCCCTCAGTCCGTTCATTGCCATCTCCGCTCCTTCTCTTGACTCCTTTTGAGTCTCGACTCCCCTCCTAGAAGTTCTCTCCTAGACTCCCTTTGAGTCTCAATTTCCCTACTGGAAATCTTCCCGCCAACTAGCGATCCGCTCCTCTCCGATCCTCTTTGCAACTGCAACTCGGATCTGGATTTCTTGGCTAGAAATCCGCTAAGGCAGTGACTCCCTCTACCTTGGTTTTATCCCGTTAGGTATTGGTCTGCTTCAACAACAACAACACCCAACCATCTTCCTGATCCACAATATGCCCACAGCTCCCTAGGCCCCAACAACTGAAGAAACTGAGCCTCTCAGCTCTACGCAATCCCGGCAAGGTTGAATCGCTCCTTTGGCCAACTGCGTCAAGCCTACCTGGCTGAGTAGGATGACGTGGCTCTTCGTGAGCCTCTTCTACCTCTCTCTACCTCTGCGCTGGCCCTCTCTGGCTCGAAATGATGATGCAGACCCTCTGCATCACTCCTCCTCTGCTACCTTCTACTTAGGAGCAGCTCTGTCTCTTGGGATAGTTGCTACTGCTGCAAATACTTGTGAGTACGCTAGTGCCTTCAAACCTCTTGTGATCTACAATGCTCTGATACCATGTTGAAATTTTTAAGTCTGACACGTCAGAAATTCCTACTGCATTATCTGGTTTATTTCATGTACTTGTTTATTCCATAACAAGTTATTTATTCATATAAATACTGAAAATAAACACAAATGCAACCTCAAGTCATATATAGATCATCAACTGAAATAATAGACAAACACACAAGGGACACCATTATTTTTGGACAATCGTCCCCGGAAAAACCCAATGCGGGAAAACCGATGCAACAGTTTTGAGGGTTTTATTATTATGCAGATTTCTTGAGTACAACTTGGGTGCCAAACTGGTTCACCCAACAGAGATTTCTTCACGGCAATAATACCTCTTCTCGAAAGCAAATATTCATCTTCTCAGCACTAGTCTACCCCACGAAAATCATTCTGACGCTTCTCCAAGGCTTTGCGTCAACCCCGCTAGCTTCTACGTAGCTATGGAACCCCTTGTGTCAGTCCTCTGCCTCTCTACGTCAACTCTCTGCCCTTTTGCATAACCCACACAGGCCCCTCAGCCTCTGCGTAGTCTCTAGCTAGCTCTGCATGGCTCCTGTTGCCTCTGCGTAGTCTCTAGCTGCCTCTACGTTGCTCTTGCTGCCTCTGCATAGCTTCTCTGTCACTGTGCTGACCCTCAGGCACTATCTTTGCCTCTCTGCTATGTACTCACTGCCCCTCGCTACAACTTAGATCACTTGCTCGAATTTTCTCAACAAACCCCTCTCCAGAAAATCAAACTGACTGATCAATCTTGGTGTATCTCCAATTGACCTTCAAGCCTCCTCTTATACTTTTGTTGTTGAGTCTTCAACGGCCGAGGTTAAGCCTCTAATCAACGACTAAGATTAGATTTGGCTTGATCCATGTCATTTAGAACATTCTCACCCAGTTTTATATTAATACCCATTAATATTTTAATTTTCCTAAGTTTAGACTTAGGAACTCCATTAAAAATATTAATTATTTTAATATCTCTCTAATCGGGTAGAATTTCCCCAAACCATTTCCGGGTCTTGGAGATCTTATGTGCTTTAGCCCCTCCACCAATTGTCATGGCTAGAGCACATCTGATGCTACCACAATTCAACATTAAATTCATCATAGAGCATATAAGGGTAAACTACTTCTATGGCACTTACTACAAGTTGCAGTTGCTTAAACTTGTAAAAACAAGATTTGCCAATTATTACCTCACCTTTAGGTGGCTAGTGAAGGTGAGACAAGCTTTAACTAATATGGTGTGTGTTGAATCATGGGAGGAAATTAACACTGATAAAGATGGGGCTAATGTAGCCAAGGACACTATTCTTGACATGTACTTTTGGTCACAAGTTAAATATGTTTTGCAGTTCACCAAACCAATGTATTACATGATCAAGTTTGGAGATTCAAATCGACCAATAATTGGGGAGGTGTATGAGCAAACAGATAGCATGTTGGGGCAGATTAAAGACATTATTGAGCCTAGAGATATCACCTTGTACAATTATATTCATGTAGAGGTGGAAAACCAATGGGAAATGCTAAATGTTCCATTGCAAGCATCAGCATATGTTTTGACACCTAAATACTATCATCCATCATGGCTTTCAACACCATCACCTGGGGGGGGAGCAGGAGAAAACCACACCAAGATCAAGAGGTTCACAAAAAATATATGATTGCATTGAGTAAATTAGTCCCTGATGAGAAGGAGGCTGCCATGGTACGGAGACTGTTGAGCAACTATACGCTTAGCACTGGTCCATTTGGGAGCATGCATGCAATTAGAGATCGAGATACTTTTTCTTCTCTTGAGTGGTGGAACATGCATGGAGGTGCTACTCCACTTCTACAAACTTTGGCATTGCGGGTGCTATCACAGGTGTTAAGCACTTCTTCTGCAGAGAGGTGTTGGAGCTCTTATTCTTTCATCCACAGTGTTAAAAGGAACAGGTTGAGTTTAGACCGGGCAGAGAGCTTGGTTTATGTTCATTACAACTTGTGATTGTTGTCCCATTACTGTGATGATGCAAAGACTAATAAAAACCTTAAGGTTCGGGATAGGAATCCAGAGGAGCCCAATTTGGAGGATGGAGTGTTGCGATTAGAGCAATTAGAGGATGCTCTTATCTAGGTATGTCCATTGTGGTATGAATTTTGCTTATAAAGCATTTCTTTAATCCCTGTTTTTAATTTTTTTTGTTAACTAGTGGTCTTTTTGGATATGAATTTTTTGAGCGATTCCAGGATGACGATGATCGAGTTGAGATGCCACCCCCATCTGGTCCCTTGGTTCCTAGGTTCCATGGTTCAACACCAATAGTAGGGGGTTCGTCTTCATCAATTTCAGTGCCACAACTTCCACAGGCACCATCTTCTTCATTGCCACCACGTGGAAGCCCACCGCCACGTTCTCTTCATGGTGGAAGGAGGAGAGATTAGAAGATATATTCACAATTTACTACTTTTGTCATAGATTAATCATTAGACTTGTAGGCTTGTTGTGAATTTGAACCTTTTTGTCTTGGCAGTGATCAAGTGACCTATTTTGTAAACATTATTATTTGAATTTTGGACATGACAAATGTTGACAGTTGCTCACTTGCTAGATAAATCATAATATGCGCTATGTTTTATGTTTTATAATATGCTTAAAAATTTGATGTATGTTTGTAATTGCTATAATATAGATGGTTGATGCTTGAATTATTAATCATTGATGTACAATGGAATCATGGATGCCATATCTATCTTGATTTATGTAAGAATATGTATGTTTTCATGTCTTCTACAACTAATTTGGTATCTGGGATGTTTGTTTTGAATATAAATGCAAGAAAAAAAAAATATTATATTATATATATATATTAGTAGATGCTTCCACATCCCTGCTTTCAAAAAGCATCCCTGTTTCGTCCCCGCTCATTCAACATTGGTTGTGGCTACTTAGCACATGGCATCCTGCTCTTGTCATACCTTGTGCAGCCCCTCCTTGCAATGCTAGAAAATCCAAAATTTCCATTGCCACTGCATGCAAACCTTTCTTAGACTGTAACCCAACCATGCTGTTCTTTCTTAAACCACGATGTGTTTTACTCTGCATTGTGCAACACTCCCTCTCCTACCAGTTTCTTGGACAAAATATCCCTCATTTAAGGCGGAAGTTCTTTTATATATTTTGATATGGAAATAATGCCAAAAGACAATTTGCAATAAAAATACAGGTTTCATTATTGTAGATGAGGTCGTTATAAATAAAAAGCGCACAATTTCCAAAGAAGAAGTGTAATGATTATGGAAGATGTGGCCTGCTTGACCTGTGCAAAAACTACCTACTAGTCCTTGCTGAGGTTGACCTGGGAATTCACTATAGTCTGCCTGAGTGGAATTTATTGTGGGCCTGGCTATATGTGCATCTACATTAGATTTATTTAAGCTGGCCTACTTTCTCACTAAAATATTTCTTTTCGTTTATGAATTCTGGTTATTATTTAATATATTAAAGACGCACAATACTATTTCTGTCTTTGGAAGAATCTTCCTATTTAGGGTCATAACAACATTAGTGAAACTTCAGAACACTTCACTAGTTATTTTTAGATGTGCTCTTGCTGTCTTTGAGAGCAAATTTGGAGTCTGACTGAATCAAACCTTAAAAGAGGAAGTGTGAGGAACAACTGATGAAATGTTGAAAAGTACTGTGCTATGTTTTTCACTGTCCTGTCTTTTTCTTTCAGACCTATTTGCAGTCTTCAACCATAAGGCTAGAAGAAATGCGAATAAAGCGGCGTGATACAGAGCAATGGATGCATCATCGTTTACTTCCAGAAAACCTGCAGAAATGTGTTCGTCGGTATGACCAGTATAAATGGCTGGAAACAAGAGGAGTGGATGAAGAGAACTTGATTCAAAACCTTCCAAAGGATCTGAGACGTGATATAAAACGTCATCTCTGCTTAGATTTGGTCAGGAGGGTGAGTCAGACCCTTCATTTGACTTTCTAGTAATGAATTATGATATGTAATGATTTTATATTTTGTGCTTCATAATACTTACACATTAAATGTTTCCGTATTAATACTCGTATAGCATGGACATCCATTGCTTTCATACCTGCATACTCACCCCACTGTTTGCTTTATATCCTTGCTCAGGTACCTTTGTTTGAGAGTATGGATAATCAGTTGTTGGATGCAATGTGTGAACGTCTCAAGCCAGCACTTTATACCGAGCAGACGTATATTGTCAGAGAGGGGGATCCAGTTGATATGATGCTTTTCATTATTCGTGGTCGTTTGGAAAGTACGACAACAAATGGAGGAAGAACTGGCTTTTTTAATAGTGGTTTTCTTCATCAAGGAGATTTCTGTGGTGAAGAACTGCTGACATGGGCTTTAGATCCCAAGGCTGGTGCAAATCTTCCATCTTCTACCAGAACTGTAAAATCTCTGATTGAGGTAGAAGCATTTGCTTTAAGAGCAGAGGATTTGAAGTTTGTTGCAACTCAATTCAGACGTCTGCATAGCCGACAGGTTCAGCACACTTTTCGTTTCTACTCCCAACAGTGGCGAACATGGGCTGCTTGTTTCATCCAAGCAGCATGGCGTCGTTACTATAAAAAGAAAAATGAATATCTTCTCCATAAAGAGGAAAACAAATTTCGGGTAGCCCTGTCAGGGAGCAATGGCAATGCTTCTCCCAGTCTTGGAGCAACTATATATGCATCTCGGTTTGCAGCTAATGCCCTTCGTGCTCACAGACAACGAAATATGGAACGTCCAGCAAGGACCACCCCACTGATTAAGCTCCAAAAGCCAGCAGAACCAGATTTCACTGCTGAAGATTCTGAATGATAATTAAGAAAATACCACAATTGCATGTTTGTTACATCTGCTAGTTAAAACATAAACTGCCTCACTATCATCAAAACAAACTTAGGACAGATTAGGGATCTTCCCTCGTACTTACAAAAGTTCAGCTTTGCATGAAATGTGCAAGGTTGAAGAAATAGTTTCTTCAATGTTTCAGGTTATTAATTTGTACAGTCCCATGCATTATATCTGGTTGATGATCAACCTATTGCAATCAATCCCGTGTACAGAAGTTAGTTTGTGATTCTATTTATAAATTATAATGTGTGCTTGTTATGATCAAGTTACTGATAAACTATATGTGAGTTCGCTGAAGTTCCTCTATAATTTTTTATGTCACAAAGCTGAAGCTAGATGCCTTGCTACCTGATGTCAAAAACATGTGGTGATGCACACCACTGCCAATATACAAAATATTGTCAAAATTTTTGCGAAATTGTTGAACGTTGTAGTAATGATCACGTTATACATATAACTTATTGCAAGTGCATTATTAGCTGGTATTCTTTTCCTTCTGATGCTTGTACTTTTTGAGTCTGTCGTTATGCATTGTAAGTTTGTAACCAATGTCATTTTACAAAATCATTTACATTCAATAGAATCAATGAGTGAGCCTAGCATTTGTTACAGGCGCTTAGACGTTGTCTAAGACCAGGTTCAATTTTACCAGGTGTCAGGAGTCAGGACATGATGGCTCTCGATTAGGTCGTTTTCATATATCGTGATGATGACAACCATTTGAACAAGTGAAAAATAGGGTTCTCGATTCCATGAATGGCCAAGATACGTCAAGATACTTAATAACATGAAGCAATTTGAGAGTTTTGTTGGGAGTAACCAAAAAAGGAGTAATTACTTGTGTACATGAGGTCATATGTATGAAGATGTCCATTGCTTTGTGCAAGAAAATGAAAGAATTGTCATCATACTCACTTCCAATGTTGTGTGAGGCATAATACTTTGATATATATACCTGGAATCCCAAAAATTTCCCATCTCAATCCTATGGAGCCTCGAGAGCCCATTGGCTTGAATTGATTAAGCTTCTCCTAATGTGATATACAACAACTTTTGGAAATGTGATTTGCATTTTGTTGTTTTCCTTTGTTACAAATAGCAGTCCTATGGTAGATATTTGTAATATTCTTTAATATATTTCACTAAAAATATAAGGGGATTTGCTTTGAAAAAAAAAATATTATGAAGCTTTATTCCAAGACACCATAAATCACACAATCCCACACAATAGAAATTACCAGCAAATTAAATAATGTAAATCCATAAATTGAATAAAGTGTCGCAGCTCTGGCAATTTTTATTAATGGATTCTCAAGAGAAAATTTACATGAAATTCCTAAGATAGAACCTAGTGAAAATGCTTGCCCTCGAATACTTTGATAACTCGGCCCTCTAGCTTAATAACTCGGCTTGCTTGCAATGGCAATTTGGCCCTAAATCCAGCACTTTATTGACACAATTCAGCCTTCAATATTTCCTGTTGGCAATCAGATAATATGGCCTCCTTGATGGTGTGATATGGTCCCTAAGCAACAGGTACTTTGGCCTCTAGAGATGAAGTGATTTGCTTTGCTGATTTGGACTAGGAAATTCAGCCCCTTTGTTGATGATGAACTTGACGTGGATGAGCAGCAATTTTGGCCTCCAAAATAGGCTTCTCACAATAAATCTTGATTCGCCCATAAATCAGCAATTTCAATTTGTCCTTCAGTTTAATGAAGCAATTTGGCTAGCATGTCATCCCACAAACACAGTGGCTCAGCGTCTCCAAATGCAACAATATTGTACCATGTAAATTGTCTCCGTAATTGATTAATTCATCGTTCTCCTATTCCCATTAGTTCCTAGGGTAAATTCTGTGGATTTTTTCAAGTGCAATCGATACTAGCACAATATTTTCGAAAACTCATAATTATTTTTAATGATGTTGATCTTTTTTTCTTTTAATTATTCAAATATATCATTAAGCAATTATACTTCAGAAATTCAACCGTACAAGAATAATAGAGATCACAATACATAAAGAGAGCACAAGATTTACCCTGGGAAAACCCACTAACAGGAAAACCCAAACAACCTTTTCAATAGAGAAATTCTCCTAATCAACAAGAGACACACATAGACCTTCTAGTCATCAATTAGGTCAAACTTGGTCAAACCCTCCAATTCAAGCCTCCCAATTTCATCTAGCACTTCTCTCTATTGATTTGCCCTAGAGTTTTGGTCTACCCAAAAATTTGGCCTTCTATGTCTGCTTTAGAAACTCGTCTTTTTGTGTATGTTTCAGAAACTCGGCTTTTTGTGTCTTGTCTCAAAAACTCGACTTTCTATGTTGTGCCTCCTTCGCTTAGATGAGCAAAAGATATCTTGCCTTGTAAGATCTAAATTTTCTTGTGGAGGAGAGCAAGTGGTGTATATATAGTGTTCTAGGAGGCCGAGTGGGTGCCTCTAGAAGTTGGGCTGACTTGACTTGAAGGGAGGCTAACTTGACAAACTTGGAGCCAAAAATTTCAATTATAAAAATTCAAATTCTCTTTCAAATAGTCCAAATGGGACATGACTCAAAATATATTTTATTTTTGGCTCTAGCATTTAATATATGCTTTACAATAATCAATATAAATACATCAAGGGCCAAATATACATTATGAAGACCAACCATAGTTACAAAATTCAACACTCCCTCTTAACTAGGGAGGTATTCATAATGACCATCATAGATGTTCTCAAGTTGACAAATTTCTCTAAAAAAATGTTATATCAAATCATCATCATCTAACCATCAACATCTACTAGTTGTCATATCTTGGTCAGTGTTTGACCCATGGCTTAACATTAGCATCTACTAGTCATTATAGACTACTCGAGTTCACCATAACCCTCAGGGCATACTCTCTTAGAGTAATTAGTCCTCAAATCCAAAGGCCTCTCACAAGGCCAAGATGTTGGGATACTAACTCAACCCTCTTGGGGAGTACTAGCAGGTACTCACTCAAGCCTCTTGGGGAGTGTTACCTACCATTTTGTGGGTGATACCCTAGGAGAAAATTTTATCCAAGATGGTCCTCAGCCGACAGCCAGTAGCCCCTTGCAGCCACCAACTAGCTCGTTGTGTCACTTCTCCGCCACCTGAGCTAGCCATGTGGTCCCTCATCCATTTGTCGTGATCATATGTTTGAAGGTGAACCTTCCAAAACTAAAGGTATGCATTCTCATTTGGTAATTGAGTATTGTAGTTTACTTATCATGGAAAGTTTTGGGCATGAATTGATGGGGGGATTCAGTGGAAAGAGTGGGCTAGGTCTTTGCTCCTGCCTCCTATACCTCTTTTGGATATTTCCTGTGGACCTTAGTCTCGTGGGATCTCTTTCACTGACCTTTGGGATCTAGGGATGGTACTTCATGGGAAACCCTGATTTTGGTTGTGTGGTCCCACCCCCTCATCCACATATATCACCCCCCCTCCATTCATTATAGCCCCATTTCATCATTCTTCCCACCTAGGTCCACATTCCTTCACTAGGTCCACATAGGGTTAGCATCCCCTTTCTCTTACCCACACCTTGGGTCAGGCATGGAATGATGCCTCAGAGGTTGATGCAGCTATAAAAGAAAATAAAAAGCATAATTGGCCACATTCAACAGGAAATTGTACCATGAAATGCAAAAGATGGTCGGGACAAAAGCATTTAATACATGGGGAAAAGCCATTGTGTGAGCTCTACCCCATTCCATGGCCCTCACCCTTGTTTCTATAGGCCCTAGATGAGCCTCTTCTATCATTCAGGAACCCATTATTGTCCCAACCCCTGGTGGGCAATGAAGTGCCCCACCTTAAAGGGTGTATCCACTGCTATAAATTACACATCATGCACTCATTCCTTGAGCCCCGAGTAGTGAACCAAAGAAAAATCATAAAAGGAAAAAGACATACAAAGAAGGGTGGAAAAATCAAGACTGGGGTATTTCATTCATCACGATTCCTCCCTTCTATACTTTATACATCTAAGTGCGGGCTTCCCTTTATTAGCTACCTTTGTACCCCGACATGTGGCCCAAGATTGCCCCTTTCATTCCCTACTCCACTCATCTCTTTATCACATGTCACCACCATTTGAAGGATGTACCCTAAACATATTATCCCCTCTAAAGGTAGAAACTGCCTAATAGGGTACTTGGTTAACCACTTTGAAGCTTGGAGACATTAGCACATGCCAAAGCCTACTATGAAAGGCCCTACCATTATGAAGTGCCCACATGTTATCCATGGTTTGTAAGCTCTATAACTCTATTTCTTTAAATGACTTCTTGTACTGGAAGGTTAGGGGATGCATTGGATCTTATGCAGGATTGCAAATGGTCTCCATTTTGGGTTTAGTCTCTGTATACAAGGTCATAACCCTCTAAAAGGCTACATTGGCACATGTAAGGTGTGTGTAGAGAGCCATGGTCCTCCACAGCACTAGAAAACACTCCATGGATCCCCAGAGATGCTCAAAGATTGCTAGAGATCCGCTTGTTGGATGAGGAAGATGCACTTGGTTCACCATGCACAGCTAGCCCCACAGTTGTACCATACACATGGCAGATGACCCGAGACCTATATGAAGATGTGACATCACTTACATCATAATCAGAGCCCTTGCAGATGATCTACAAGCATCTTCGATCTACTTGCAAACCCATGAAGTTACGTGTGTTCCCCCACACCCATTGGGAACACCATAGATTTATTATTTGGAAAACAAGGGGCCAACCCCTTGTCCACTACTTTTGGGAGTTATATTTCTCATTATGGAACCTATGGACTTCATCAGGATTCTTAGAAGGCCCAACGACATGTACTATTGATTATTCAACCTCTTGAGACACTTATTTTTTTGTTTATGAACTAGTTTGGTGGGTTTGTCACCAAAAGTTAGTCATTTTGCACAATATTTTATTCTAGGGGCTAATGTAGGCCTAATTTCCTAAATCAAACTCATTAGAAGTGTATAAATACAAGTGATGTGAATTCATTTTAGCATCATCACTTGGATTGGATCATATATGCTTGTGAGATTTTCACTATCTTTTGAGGATGAGATTTTTGGGATGAATGGATGAATTTCGATGTTTGGTTAATCTTCTTTGTCTTGGAGCTTCTATGATTGGCATATCTTATTGATTGGATGTCTTTTTTTTACATGTAAGTACCATGTTAATCTTATTTTGATTATTTATGTTGTTGCATTCATGATATTGGGATTTTCGCTAATTTAAGGTTAATTTGTTGCTTTTCTTATAACGAAATTATTGAAATTGAATCTCTAAATAGTGGTATATCATGTATGGGCCATTTTTGAATGAATGAATGTTCCTAGAGACATTTTGTCTTGATAGGTCACCAAATATTGTTAAATGAAGTATAAAGACCTAGAAGCTACTTCCATTAAAGTCCTAATGACCAATGAAGTTGCTTTTTAGACCTCCTTGACAAGTGGAAATAAATCCAAACTCTTGATCTTCCATGACTGCATCTCTTCCAAAGGATTAGGCATTAATCCTCCACATGTGATCACCTTAAAGCATATTTTTTTCACCTTCTCTCTTTCTTTCTAGGCCTAACCTACATAAGTGACCTAGAGCATCACTTATCTTACAATCTAGCCATTCAAATACTTCGATTTTTGGTCCACAACTGCATTGGAGTTTTCCCTAGAGGCCCTCCAAATTTGAAGCAAATCTGATGATGGGATCTCGAGATATTGCAAGCCCTAGCTCGAGGACTGTTTCTTGCCCTAGGTTTCCCTTGGCTAGTGACCTCATTGGGATTATTGCATCAAATTCAAAGAGAATTTCTCCTTGAATCCCATTCTTCCCCCCTCAATTAGGTCAAGCACACCCTTTGGTGATAAATTCCATCCCCTTGACCTAATTATGGGTCCATCCCATAAACTTTTGAAGGTAAGTCCACAAAGACCACTTGGTATCCAAGTTTCCACAAGGATCTTAGGGTGCAGGAATCTGCTTAATAAGTCTTATACTCAAACCCTAGCCCTTGGGATTCTTCGAAGCCCTTCCTCAAGAGCCTCCCATCTTGTTTTCCAAGCAAGCTAGCCATATATTTGAGCCTCTCTTATGAATAGGCTTCTAGGATCACCTTTCACCCTATCATTGATCCATTTATCTTTGTGATCCTCATTATATTGGGTCTCCTCGCATCATGGAAAGTCCGTAAAGAGCAGGGAGCCTTAGCTGAGGTGATCATGGGCTATCGCTCCATTATTGCCCTTGACCTAGTAGTTTCCTTATAGGACCCCGACTAGTTTGAGCGGTAACATTTCTGGTGTCGTTGGCGGGGACCTGAGATGTGTGTTTTATTCCCATACAACATATTGACATATCCTTATTGGCAACTCCATTAGAAGAATGAAGCCCTAGTTCTTCATTGAACTTTAACGTCAATGCTTGTAGGGTGAAGCAAACATTTTTTCTAGGCATCTTTAAATTCACCCTGGTGAATCCTACAAAATTTACATGTATACTCGAAGTGGGGTGTTTTTCTTTGATGATTTTCCCACTTTGGACATCACTACCGTCCCTGGGCACCCTAATCATGTCATAGGAAGGATGGTACGTGGGGTGCCTGTGTTTGATGGTGATCCACTCTCCACAATTTACCATGTAAAAAGATTTAATGCACATACTTCGAAAGAGAAAGCAATTCACCAGGATGTCCTCATGTTATTGTTCATGAGGTCTCTTTGTGGTCATAACTCACGGTTGCATAATCATGAACCTAGGAGCATCTCATCTATTGAAGAGTTTGTTGATGGCTTTCTTAGACATTTTTAAGTACACCCTGCATTAAGAATCCAAGAGAAAGCCTTCATTGAGCATCATCAAGACATTGAAAATCTAAGTAATGAGCAGGAAGACGAGTCCTGCTTGGGTCCACATGATGAAAAGGATGATTTTGAGGACACGTGTTGGGAAGAATGAGTCTATGGAAAGTGAAGTTGAGACTAACCTTACCTTTCTCAAGGATAGTACTCCTAATGAGTCTCCTTTTGAGAACCTTGAGGAAGGTGATCCCATTAGCCCCTTAGAAGATGCCATTGGAGATTATTTCCATATTGAAAAAGAGAAATGGAAATTGTTGGTCATCAATTTGATTGCACTCCCATTTATGGCACCGACAAGGAGGATGAGGTTGAGAGTGGTCCTCCCTTTCTCCCAGGAATTATTTATGAGAACATATCCATCGATACCCTTGGGAAGGAGAATTATCATTTTCCCTTCCATGAAAAGGAGCAATTGAAGATGATTGATTCTCCTTTTTGGGAAGACCTTATCTTTGATACCAACAATAATATGATTGATAAGGCCCTTGCTCATACCTACTTTCCTTATGATTCTAGGAGTATATTCAAATCACTTGAGCCTCTAGAGTTGGATTTTCAAGAAAAGGGTCCCATTGAAACTTCACCTTCCCCTTTTATCTTTTCTATTGGTCATAATCTTGAGTCTTCATCAAGTGATTCCCTCACCCCTTGTCATATGATCTCAATTAACCATGAGCTCTTTCCCCCTTCTGAGTATAGTGTCAAGGAAGAGCCCCTCATTGGTTATGCTTTACCTCTTTGGGCACACCCTCAGGGTTTTGATCACTCCATGTTCCCCCCTCTCCAATGTAACCATCACCTTGAGCAACCTATTTATTTCACCCCTTCCTTCTCTCACGCTTCGTTCCCCTCTCATCGTGACCTTATGGCATCTACAAAGCATAATATTATAAACAATGATTGTGATAGGGAGTTATTAAAAGTGATCTTTCATTCCACTGTTGCATATTTGAGGGAAATCCCTGAACTTATAGATTGGCTTATTCTCCTTCTCCTAGGGCTTCCTTTTACCTCGAATGGAGATCATATTTTTCCACCTCCCACCTGCTTCATCTTCCATACAAATGTATCTGCATTTGCTTTGGGATTTTCTACATGAGTAGTCATACTGACACACACATGTATATTGACATGACAATATGTTGGTTGCACTGGCTTTATTATTACACTTAACATTAGCATTATTATATGCATGTTAGTGTAGGATGCATTGCATGCTAATTTTTTGCATTAGAACTAATGACATATGATATTTCTCATGGCATATTAGCTGCTTTTAGATTCAAAATTTGCATTTGAAGAACTTATTTTTATGAATCAATTTTATGGGTCTAATCCAAGCATGTGCGATCATAAGATGCCACGAAAGCATGTTGCCCATGTTTTTCATCTATGATACGTGTAGGTAAAAGCTCTGCAATGTACCAAGGGATTGTTGGTGTTCTTGTGACCCCCCATTTGAGTAGCTTCGCCCACTTTTTGAGAGATCATGTCTCAGTTGGAGCCAGATGTTACCCACCATTTTGTGGGTGATATCTATAGGAGAAAATTTTCTCCAAGATGGTCCTCAACCGGAAGCTAACAACCCCTTGCAGCCACCAACTAGCTCGTTGTGCCACTTCTCCGCCACCTGAGCCAACCTTGTGGTCCCTCATCCATTTGTCATGATCGTGTGTTTGAAGGTGGGACTCCCAAATCTAAAGGTATGCCTTGCCATCTGGTAATTGAGTATTGTAGTTCACTTATCATGGAAACTTTTGGGCATGAGTTGATGGGTGGATTCGGTGGAAAGAGTGGGCTAGGTTTGTGCTTCTATCCCCCTAGACCTCTTTTGGATGCTACCCTTGGACCTTATTCATGTAGGATCTCTTTTACTGACCTTTGGGTTCTAAGAATGGTACTTCATGGGAAAACCTGATTTTGGTTGTGTGGTCCCACTCCCTCATTCACATATATGACTCCCCTTCCATTCATTATAGCCCATTTCATCATTCTTCCCACCTGGGTCCACATAGGGTTAGCCTCCCCTTTCCCTTACCCACACCTTAGGTCAAGCATGGAACGATGCCCTAGAGATTGATGCTGCTAAAAAAGAAAAGAAAAGGCATAATTGGCCACATTCAACAAGAGATTGTACCAGAAAATGCAAAAGATAGTTGGGACAAAAGCATTTAGCACTCGGGAAAAAGCCATTGCATGAGCTCTACCCCATTCCATGGCCATCACCCTCATTCCTATAGGACCTAAATGAGCCTTCTCTATCATTCCAGAGCCCGTGATTGTCCCAACCGCTGGTGGGAAATGAAGTGCCCCAACTTAAAGGGGGTATCCACTACTATACTTTACACATCATGCTCTTATTCCTTGAGCCTTGAGTAGTTAACCAAAGAAAAATCATAAAAGGACAAATACATGCAAAGAAGGGTGGAAAAATCAAGGTTAGGGTATCTCATGCACCAATATTTCTCCCTCCTATACATTATATTCCCAAGTGTGGGCTTCCCTTTATTAGCTACCCTTGTACCCCGACATGTGGCCCGGGATTGACCCTTTCATTCCCTATTCCATTCATGTCTTCATCACATGTAACCACCATTTGAAGGATGTACTATGGACATAATATCCCCTCTAAAGGTAGAAACCACCTAATAGGGTACTTAATTAACGCATTTGAATCTTGGAAACATTAGCACATGCTAAAGCCCACTTTGGAAGGGCATTCCATTTTTAAGTGGCCACCTGTTATCCATGGTCTGTAAGCTCTATAAGTCGATTTTTTTAAATGACTTGTACTAGAAGGCTAGGGGAAATATTAGATCTTATGCAGGATTAAAAATGGTCTCTATTTTGGGTTTAGTCTCTGTATACGGGGTCCTAACCCTCCAAAGGGCTACATTCGAAAATGTAAGGTGTGTGTCGAGAGCCATGGGCCTCCACAATAGTAGACAACACTCCATGGATCCCCATAGATGCTAATAGATTGCTAAAGATCCACCTATTAGATGAGGAAGATGCACCTGGTTCACCATGCCCAGTCAGCGCCACAGTTGTACCATGCACATGGTAGATGTCCCAGGACCTATATGATAATGTGGCATCACTTACATCATAATATGATCCCTTGTAGATGATCTGTAGGAGTCTTCAATCTACTTCGAGACCCATGAGGTTACTCATGTGCCCCCACACCAATTAGGAGCACCACAAGTCTATTATTTGGAGCTGTGACTCCTATTGCTCATTATGGCACCTATGGACTTCATCAGGCTTCTTAGAAGGCCCAACGACATGTACTATTGATTATTCAACCTCTAGAGAGGCTTATTTTTTTGTTTATGAGATAGTTTGGTGGGCTTGTCACAAAAAGTTAGTCATTTTTCAAATTATTTTATTCTAGGGGCTAATGTAGGCCTAATTAGCTAAATCAAACTCATTAGAAGTGTATAAATACAAGTGATATAAATTCATTTTAGCATCATCACTTGGATTGGATCATATCCGCATGTGAGATTTTCACTATCTTTTGAGAATGAAATTTTTGGGATGAATGGATGAATTTCGATGTTTAGTTAATATCTTTGTCTTGGAGCTTCTATGATTGGAATATCTTGGTGATTGGATGTATTCTTCTTACATGTGAGTACCTTGTTAATGCTATTTTGATTATTTGTGTTGTTGTATTCATGATATTGGGATTTTCGTTATTTTAGGGTTAATTTGCTACTTTTCTCATAAAGAAATTGTGGAAATTGAATCTCTAAATAGTGATATATCATGTATGGGCCATGTTTGAATGAATGAATGTTCATAGAGACATTTTTTCTTGATAAGTCACTAAATATTGTTGAACGAAGTATAAAGACCTTGAAGTTACTTCCATTAAGCCTTAATGCCCAATGAAGATGTTTTTTAGGCCTCCTTGACAAGTGGAAATAAATCCAAACTCTTGATCTTCCATGACTCCATATCTCCCAAAGGATTAGTCACTGGTCCTCCATAGGTGATCACCTTAAACCATATTTTTTTCACCTTCTCTCTTTATTTCTAGGTATAGCCTACATAGGTCACCTACGACATCACTTATCTCCAAATATATCCATCCAAATACTGTGATGTTTGGTCCGCAACTGGGCTGGAGTTTTCTCTAGAGACCCTCCAAATTTGAAGCAAATCTGACAGTGAGATCTCGAGATATTGCAAGCCCTAGCTTGAGGATTTTTTCTTTCCCTAGTTTTCCCTTGGCTAGTGACCTCATTGGGATTATTGCATCAAATTCAAATAAAATTTCTTTTAATCCCTTTATCCCGCCCTTAATTAGGTCAAGCACACCCTTGGTTGATAAATTACATCCCCTTGACCTAATTCTGGGTCCACTTGGTCTTGTGTGGTCCCACAAACTTTTGAAGATAATTCCACAAAGACCACTTGGCATCCAAGTTTACACAAGGATCTTAGGGTCTAAGAATCTCCTTGATAAGTCATATACTCAAACCCTAGCCCTTGGGATTCGCCCAAGCCCTTCTTAGAGAGTCTTTCATCTTGCTTTCCAAGCAAGCTAGCCATTTATTTGAGCCTATCTTGTGAATAGGCTTCTAAGATCACCTTTCACCATATCATTGATCCATTCATCTTTGTGATCCTAATTATATCAAGTCTTCTCCCTTCAATGAAAGTCCCTAAATAGCAGGGAGCCTTAACTGAAGTGACAGTGGGTTATTGCTCCATTGTTGCCCTTGACCTAGTAGTTTCCCTATAGGACCCCCTCCTAGGAGCTCTGCTAGTTTGTGTGGTAACAAGGAGTACTCACTCAACCCTTCTAGGAAACACTTTGAGCCTTGATTCTGAAAGGCCTCACTCAACCCTTTCTTGGGGAGCGATAAGGTCTTGATGTTGAGAGATCACACTAAACCCTTCATGGTGTTAGTTTTTGTAGCATTGGAGGGGTTCTAGTCTTGAAACTGTGTGAAGAGGATAAAACATAGGAGTCCTCCATAACCCATCAATCGTTTCTAGAAATTCCACCTAGAAGTGTCTCAATTAGATTATTAACCTATTTTTAATATTTCATAAGTCTAAACTTAGGAAATCTGGTTAATTAATGAGTATTAATTGAGAAATGTGTGAATCATATAGAAACTCAGGATCGACTGGGAAACAATCTTACCCATTGATTAAGGTTTAATCTTGGTTATTGGAGTTCCAATTGGAGATTATAAGAGGAGGTCAATGGGTAGATGGAGAACATACACTTATGAGATAAGAGATTGATTTCCTTGGGTAGTTCGATCCTCTATTGTTGGAAGAGCTCGACCCAGAGAAGGGAAGCATAGAAGGACAAAGACAGTGAGTCTAAAGTATTTTTTCTAGTTCCAGAGAGTCATAAGGAGGAGGCCGAGATTTTCTCCAGGAGGCTTTGTAGAGGCAACACAAATCCTCAAGAGGCAAATTTGATCTAGCTAAAGAAGAATACATTTTCAGTTCTGGAGGTCGGGAAAGATTTCTAGAGGGTGGGAGAAGCATTTTCTCAGTCAACAGCAGGAAAGACAGCTAGATTGGTAGTTAATTTAGGAAAAGTGTTTGAGGGACTGCGCTAGGGTGACGCAAAGCCTGTGCAGAGCTGGTTGGACAACTAGCTTTTTAGAGGCAGACAATTTTCAGAATTGCTCGAAGTGAGGGTAAATTCCCTCAAATAATTTTTGTTAGTATTCCTCTTAGATAGATTCGCAAGTTTGGAAATATTTATTGTACTCAGAATTTCTCACTGTTGATTAATAATAAAAACCCTCAATTATTGCATTAGTTTTCCCAAGTTTAATTTTTTCGAGGACTTTAGTCCAAAAATAACTGTCAAATTTATTGTGTGTGTGCCAATGTTTTCTCAGATTCTAGTTTATCTTCCACAATGTTTTTTATTTCTAAAGGTTGCAGTATGATTAATTCGTTGTTGTTGTAGTAATAAATTGTTAATTTAATTTACAGTTAGAAGAATTAATTTCAGTTGTTGCAGTAGGATTTTTGTAGTGAAATTTTCACATGGTATCAGAGAAATTTTGATTAGACAGGGAAGCTCAGAAGCGGAGGAAGAAATTCATTGTTCATGTTAGTTTTTGTGGTATCGGATGTGTTCTAGACATGAAATTTGATGGAGATGCTATAATACATGAAATCTCCAAAACCCATAAATCGTTTCTGGAAATTCCACCTAGAAATGACTTAATTAGATTATTAACCTATTTTTTAATGTTTCCTAAGTCTAAACTTAGGAAAACTAGTTAATTAATCAAGTCAACGTGAGAATTCTCTAGAAACTCACACGAATCGATCCAGAAATGATCTGAGCAATTATTTAAGATTTAATCTTAGTCAGTGGAGGCCCAACAAGAATATATAAGAAGGGATTGATGTGGTCATGGAGAACAAACTTCTTCAGTTCTATTTCTAGAGAGTAGCAACAGTTGTCGAAGAGCCAGAGATCAAAGTAGAGACAATGAGGCTAGAGGAAGTTTTCCATATCCAGCGAGTGCATTTGCAGAGAGGCAGAGATTTTTCCAGGGGGCTATGCAGAGGCAATGCAGAGCCTCAACAAGGCAATTCGATTTGTTGATATGGGAAGATCTTTTCACTTCTAAAGGCCGGGAAGATGTCCCTGAGTGCCGAAGAAGAATTTTCCCAGCCAGTAGCTGGCAGGACAACTTGAATAGTAGCTAGTTCGGGAGCACACTAAGTAGAAAACTTTAGAGTGGCGTAAAGCTTGCACAAGGCCAGTTGGATGACTTGCTTTTCATAGGCAATCCAGTGCCGGAATTGCCCGAAGTGAGGGTAATCTCTCTAGTATTGTTTCCAGTGTTTTCTCTATAAGATTGTTAGATTTTGGCATCCAGATTATTGTACTCAGAATTTCTCACTACTACATAATAATAAAACCCTCAATTGTTGCACTAGTTTTCCCAACTTGGTTTCTTCTGAGGACATTTGTCCAAAAATAACGGTGTCATTTTTATTTCGTGTATGCGCTAGAATTTTCTCATATTCCAACACTATTTTTCTTTCACAATATTTTTTTGTGAAAATCACAGTGTGAATTATTTGGTATTTGTCATAGAAAACTGCAAATAAATTGTTAAATAAATCAACAATTAGGAAATTAATTTCCAGTTGTTGTGACAGATTGGAATTTTCACATGGTACCAGAGCATGATTGATCAGCCATGAAGCTTAGAAGTGGAAGAAGAAAATTTTGTTGTTTAGAGGGAGAGGTTGGTAGAAATTTTCTGGTGCTATGTAGTGCCTAGCTAAGCAGTGCGAATTGTTAGGCAATGGTTCAATTTTTAGTTGCAAGGTTGCAGAAAATTAGATTTGCCTAGAATATTGATTCCAACAGGAAGAGGAAGCAACAACAACTCAAATTTTCACTGAGTGGATTCCTTGGTTGGGCACATAGGGTTTTACAGCAGTTGCTAGTGCAGAATATGTGCTAAGTGGAAGAGAAAAGCACACACAATAGAGGGAAAATTTCTCTCAGGTGATCTTGAGTTTTAGAGATCTTATTTTTTCAAGTTGAAAATTGGCAATAGCAATGAGCATGATAAAGTCATACGAGTTTTCCAGATTGTAGATATGGACAACAAATCGAATTCCAATTGTCTGAGATAGGTGTTGGAGGAGGTGCGAGTTGTGTAGTGCTAGCTGCAAAGCAAAGAAGGGTCCCAACCAGGGACAAGGTTCGAAAGGAGATAGTGGGGTATCAGATCCAAGTGGAGGAGGAGTATGAGACTCCAATGTGCCAAATGGGCAGGGTCCGACGTAGTTGCAACAAGGAGATCAGTAATATAAGTTATGGATTCTTGCAACAGAACCATCACCTTTGCTACAGGAGCCCACAACATAATAGTAGTAGTTTTAATGTCAGAAGACATAGTCTGTCATTAGATAGTTGCAAGGCTAGTTGCAGTAAGTACCCAAGAGACAGTTGCAATGACACAAATAGTGCGAATTTCCCAATTTCAGTATGTAGGTGCAGTTCCAGCCAAAAGATTCCCAGCACAGTGTTACGCTAGTACAGGAGGATAGTGGAAGTTTCTAGGAGGGAGAAGAGAGATTTCCCATATGGAGATCGAGACTCAAAGGGAGTCTAGTTTCAGAGGGAGCATCCCTATGGAAGCTAGTACTTCAGGATCTGGGGAGACCAGAGTCATTATTGTAGTAGTGTAGAGATAGTATTAGAGCAGTAGCAACAACAATATGAGTAGATTAGAGCTACAAAGTTGGGCAAGGTCCTTGAGGTGTCCACCTCATGGATCATTACCTAGTTATGGGGACCCACAGTATTCACTAGAAAGATGGATCAGTGATAATTGATGCAGTTAGTACCAGAGTGACAATTGCATACTAGTAACAGTCAAATGTTGAGGAGAACAATACAGTGTTAACAATATAGTAGGTGGCTCAGTGCAGAGTTGGCAGCAACACAAAGTCTTCAGTGACAGTGAAAATGCCAGTAGAAATCAGAGACTTAGGAGACAAATGCATCATACTAAACACAAATGATTTAGTATTTTGGATGCTTCTCAGTTGTAGTTGTAGCAGTGACAGATGAGAGGGATTTCAAGTGTAGACGCAGAGTTAGCAGTAGTATGGCAATGTCAGTAGTGACACAAATGAAACATCAAAGTTGTGCAGTGGTTGGTGGGCAGTAGCAGCCAAACATCAGCAGCGTGATAGGAGGTGATATAGAGATAGGGTGTTTTGGCAGGATGTGCAGCACTAGAGAGAACACATTCATTTCTAAGAGGGAGTGTTAGTTTATGTAGCATTGGATGTGTTCTAGCCATGAAATTTGGTGGAGAGACTAGAATACATGAGATCTCAAAAACACAGAAATAATGTCTAGAAATTCAACCTAGAAATAACTTAATTAGATTATTAACCTATTTTTTAATGTTTCCTAAGTCTAAACTTAGGAAATTTGGTTAATTAATCAGAATTAATTAAGTAATCGTGAAAATTCTCTATAAACTCACATGGATCGATACAAAAATTATCTAAGCCATCGGTTAAGATTTAATCTTGGTCGTTGGAGTCCCAACAAGAAGATATAAGAAGGGATTGATGTGGTGATGAAGAACACACTTGTTTAGTTCAATTTCCTTGGCATATCGATTTCCAAAGAGTAGCAGTAGTTTCCGAAGAGCCATAGATCAAATTAGAGACAATGATGGGTAGAGATAGTGAGGTTGGAGGAAGTTTTCCAGATCCAATGAGTGCATTTGCAGAGAGGCAAATATTTCTCAAGGAGGTTGTGCAGAGGAAATGTAGAGCCTCACGAAGGAAGTTCGATTTGTTGAGAGGGAAAGACATCTTCAGTTCCAGAGGATGGGAAGGAGTTCTACAGCGCTGGAGAAGAATTTTCCCTACCAGCAGCTAGTAGGATGGCTTGAATAACTTTCAATTTAGGAAACATGCAGAGTAATGATCTTTAGAATAATTCAAAGTTTGCGCAAGCCCAATTGGATGACTTTCTTTTTAGAGGTAGTCTAGTGTCGTAATTTCCCAGAGTGAGGGTAATTTTCCTCTAGTATTTTTGCCAATATTTTCTCTACAGGATTGTCAGGTTTTGGCATCCAGATATTATACTCAAAATTTCTTACTGCTACATAATATTAAAACCCTCAACTGCTGCATCAGTTTTCCCAAGTTGGGTTTTTCCTGGGACATTTGTCCAAATATAACGGTGTCATTTTTTTGTGTGTGTGTATGTGCTAGAATTTTCTTAGATTCTAGTGCTATTTTTCTTTCACAGTATTCGTTTGTGAAAATCACAGTGTGAATTATTTGGTATTTTTCGTAGCAAACTGCAAATAAATTGTTAAATAAATTAACAATTAGGAAAATAATTTTTAGTCATTGTGATAGATTGAAATTTTCATAGTTCATAGGGAGTAGCAAGACGAATTTAAGGGGGCTATGGAAAGCCTATGCTAGGCAATGTGAATTGCGAGGAAGTTCGATTTTTCAGTGCGTGTTACCAAAAAAAATTGGCTTGCCAATTCGAGTGATTCTATTAGGAAAAAATGCAGTTGTAACTAAGATTTTCATTGGGAATATTCCTTATTTGGGCGCAGAAGGGTTTCGTAGTAGTTTACAGCAACAAAATCAGTGTCGAGTGGAAGAGAAAGAGCACACACAAAGGGAAATTTCTCTCAGGGAGTTTCTAGCCTAGAAATCCAAATTTTCAGTTGTAGTCATCAGTAACTACAAGAAGAGTTTCTCACTCTAGAAGGGAGTGCGAGTAGAAGATTGAGAAGGCGAGTAGGAGAAAGAGGGAGTTTCCATTTCAGTTTCAGAGATGGATACAACTGGGCTTAGAGATCAAGATAGGTTGGAGGGAACCTCCAACTTTGTCATTTGGAAGGCCAAGATGTCCTTCTTTCTAGATGAATTTGGTCTTAAGACTTGTGTAGAAAATGTGGTGGCACTATCGATAGATGTGGATAAACTTTGAGAATACAAGAAATAGATGGAAAAGGAAAAGTGGATGATCTTGGATGGTGTTCAAGACCATATAGTCTCGCATATATCGACCAATAATACAACCAAGGATATGTGGGATGCTCTTGATCAACTATATCAGAATCCTTCTAAGCGACAGAAGATGTTCTAGCAGTAGAAGCTAAAAAACATCAAGATGCAGAAGAGTGAAGGCATATATCCCTTCCTCACTAAGATTTAGGAAATCTAGGATCAACTTGTAGTCATTGGGGAGGCACCTCAACCAACATAGCTTGTGCCTTTGGAACTAAACAATGTCTCAAAGGAGTGGCAAGTATTTTTCCAAAGTATCTTGGGCTAAGACACATTGCCTAGATAGGACAATATGTGATTATAACTACAAGATGAGGAGATGAGGCGATCTCTAGTAAAGAGCTCCATCAACGAAAGCATCAACAAGGGTTCAAAGGGTGAAAAAGAACAGGAGAATGTGGCCCTTGCATCAAAGGGTCCTAGCCAGACATAGGAGAAGAAGAATAAGAAGTACCTATCTAAGGTCAAGTGCTTCAGGTGTGGCGAGTTTGGCTACTACAATACTTAGTGTCCTCTCAAGAAGAAGGACAAGCAAGAGAATCTCTACTGAACTAGTAATCAGGCCATCGTGTGAGATTGTGCATAACTTTTTCTTGAAGAATCCAATCTCGGTCTGACTTGTGGGGTTGGAAAACAGGGTCATAGTGCTACCAAAGGATGAAAGTGCAGACCATGGAGATCTGAAATTACAAAGATACAACAATATCAATATCGAGATCCTTAAAAGCAAGAAAAATGTGTGTATTTTTTAAATTTTGCATAACTTTTATTTGAAAAATCAGTTTGAAGTGATTCAAAGGGAATAGTGAAGCATAGATATCATTGTTTGATTCCAAAATGCCTTGAAAAAAATTGACACACCTATTAATAACCATAAATCTCTTCTATGATGCATGAAGAAGAGGAAGAAATGCAACATGATATATCAAATTTACGAGACAAAGTGCAACAAATTTTGCTCTCATAAAAAGTAACAAAAAATGAATTGGAAGCCATGATGAATGTTAATATATATGGTATAAAATGGTACATGGGAGTTTTGAATGATGGTTTAAAAGTAGACATGGAAGCAATGATGAATATCAAGATAGTGAGGTTAAAGGAAGGTTTGGCAAAGTTGTTAGAAGAAAGGCTTCCCAGTGGTGACAAGGTAATCCATGAAAATCATGATGAGGAAAAAAGGAATATGAATTATGATTTTAGAGACTCTAATGTTGGGTTTAACCACCACAATCCAAAGATTGATATGAGGAAGTTTAATGGCAAGGATATGGTAACATGGATACTATAGATGGAGCAATATTTTGATCTCTATGATGTGCAACACACACAAAAGGTACGTGATTCATCTTTATATTTAGAACCCAATCAATTTATATAGTATCGATGGCTTTTTTATCGTAAACCACTTGTCACTTGGTCAATTTTACTAAGGAAATGATAGCACATTATGAGAATACAAAGAGCAAGACCTTCTTTAGCCAATTGATAAACCTCAAAAAAAAAGGTTCAATGGTGGAGCACATTAAGGACTTCCAAAAATTGAATATCAAGGTAACTGATATTGTAGAGGAATATAAGATTAATCTCTTCCTAGGAACTAAAAAGGATAACATCCAACATGAGGTTTTCCTTTGGGAACCTGATACATTGGAGAAGGCATTCAGGGTGGCAAGAAAAGTTGAAATTAAAATTATGGCAAAAAATAATTCAACCACTCACAACTATAAATATGGAAGTGTTTTTGCTCCTAACCTTCCACAACCTACAAGGTTGACACCACAACAATTGGAGGAAAAAAGAGAAAAAGGGGTTTGTTATAGTTTTGATAGAAAATACGTTAAAGGTCATAAGTGTATTGAGAAGAAATTATTCTACATAGATTGTGAAGAGAAGGAAGAAAAGGACTAAGAATCATCAAACGAGGAGGATATACACCAAGAACCAACCCCATAGAAAGAAGAAATGAATTCTACCATATCTTGTAATGCATTGGCAGGAATTACCACTCCTCGAACTCTCAAGATAAAAGGACATATTAAGAAGAAAAAGGTATTAGTCTTGATTGATTCGGGTAGTACCCATAATTTTATTCATTGTAAGATAGCCAAATAATTGAATTGCTTCTTATATCCAGCACCAGAGTGTCAAGTGATGGTTGCAAATGGAGGAACTATAAATTGCTCCAAACAATGTCATAATATCAAGATAACCATGGGGGAATATGTATTGAATAGTCCAATGCTTTCCATTCCAATGTGTGGTGCTAATGTTGTACTAGGAATCCAATGGCTACAATCTTTGGGGACGATAAATTTTAATTTTCAAGAACTTTTCTTGAATTTTTTTTGGGAAGGTAATGAAGTTGAATTAAGGGGTATCATAGGGAAACTAGGAAAGATAATAATATTTAATGGCATGATGAAGCTTCTGAATAAAGAACAATGGGGCATAATTGTATAGTTATGCTCACTTGAGGTTCAAATATCGAAATCATCTATTTCTCCAGATGTTCAAAAAGCCTTGGATAATCATTCCGAGGTATTTGAGACTCCCAAAGGCCTACCACCTATTCATGATCATGATCATTTTATTCATTTGATTCCAGGAAGTGTTCCTCCAAACATCAAACGTTACAGATATCCCTATGTCCAAAAGAGTGAAGTTGAACATATAGTTGCTTAAATGCTAGAGGTTGGTATAATTCAGCCTAGTCAAAGTTCTTTCTCTGCTCTAGTAGTATTGGTGCACAAGAAGGATGGATCATGATATGTGTTCGGATTATAGGGAGCTCAAAAAGCTCACTATTAAATAAAAATTTTCCCTTCCTGTCATTGATGAATTGTTGGATGAGTTACATGGAACAATTTACTTCACCAAGTTGGATCTTCATTCAAGATATCATCAAATTAGAATGAAGATTGAAGACATTCTGAAAGCAACACTCAAAACTCATGAGGGTCATTATGAATTTTTGGTCATGCCTTTTGGCCTTACTAATGCACCATCCACATTTCAAGGTTTGATGAATTCCTTTTTCAAACCCTTTCTTAGAAAAAATGTGTTAGTATTTTTTTGATGATATACTAATTTATAGCAAGTCTCAGAAGGATCATGTTCAACATGTTGATAGGGTGCTCAAACTATTGGAGGAGAAACAATTATGTGCAAAAGCATCCAAATGTTTCTTTGGAGTACAAGAGGTGGAATATTTGGGTCATATTGTGTCTCATGAGAGTGTTAAGGTAGACTTTAACAAAATTAAAGCCATTAAGGAATGGAACATACTCACAACCATAAATCATCTTCGAGGATTTCTCAGGTTGACAGGGTGTTATTGCAAGTTTGTTAAGAGTTATGGGAGAATAGTAGCACCTATAACAACATTAAGGAAGAAATATGAATTTTCTTGGACTCTAGAAGAAACTAAGGCCTTTGAACATCTTAAAGAGGAAATGTGCTAAGCACTGGTCTTAGCTATGCCAGACTTCACAAAAACCTTTATTGTGGAATGTGATGCCTCATGAAATGGAATTAGTGTTGTTTTAATGCAAGAAGGAAGACCCATTTCTTTTGAAAGTCGTCCAATCAATAATAGACTAGTGTATTCCCTTTATTGTTATTGTTAGTGCAACCCCCTATTGTTCTTGTTGTGCCCATATATCCCCAATGTTGTTCTTTTTGTGCCCCATAGAAACCCATTATTGTTATGTAGAATCCAATTATATTGTGACCCCTTAGGCTCCTATATATACAAAGGAGCTCTTATCATTTGTATCATGCAAGAATTGTTCATTTATGTAGTGTAAAAGAGGTTTTCGCCTTGAAGAGGACAATTTTTAAACCGTTGATCTATTTTTTCTTCTGTTCTCTGAGCTAATTCAATAACAGTGATGTAGTCAAATTCCAATGTGATAGTTGCGAACTAGTTGCAGTAAGGTGCTGAGGAGCACAAAGCAGTGTTGACAACAGAGTAGGAGGCTCAATGGTAGAGTCAGTAGCAACGTAGATTCCTTAGTGGATAGTGCAGATGCTAGTAGCAGTCAGATGCTCAGGAGATAGATGCATCATAGAGACACAATTGATTCAATATTTCATATGCTTCTCAGTTGCAGTAGTTGCATTATTACTAATAACATATGAGAGGGAGTTGCAATGAAGATGCAGAGTTGTGAGTAGTATAGAAGTGTTAGTAGCAGCACAGATGCAACATCAAAGTTGCATAGTGGCTGGTGGGTAGTGGAAGGTAGCCATGGTGGTCAGACATCATCAGTGTACAGAGGGTGATGTAGAGATAGGGTGTTGTAGCAGTAGTGTAGCACTAGAACACCTTCCTCGCTAAGAGGGAGTGTTAGTTTTTGTAGCATCGAAGGTTTTCTAGTCTCGAAATTGTGGGAAGAGGCTAAAACAAAGGAGTTCTCCATAACCCATAAATCATTTCTGCAAATTCTAACTAGAAGTGTCTCAATTAGATTATTAACCTATTTTTTAATATTTCCTAAGTCTAAACTTAGGAAATTTGGTTAATTAATTAGTATTAATTGAGAAAGGTGTGAATCATTTAGAAAATCACATGGATTGACTTGGAAATAATATCAGCCATTGATTAAGGTTTAATCTTAGTCGTTGGAGTTTTGTTGTAGCGGATACTATCACCCTCCAAAATTTTTCCCATGCTTCGTTTTGGAGCCTCCCTTATAGGCCATAGTTGATCTAGGTGGATCTCGAGACACTAAGGGGATGGAAAAGGCTCGAAATTCAAAATGGCAAAAAGAAGAATTTAGTGGCATCAGTTGAGAGGGCTCGTCTTCCTAATCGTGGTGGCATGAACAGTGCGTCAATTTGAGCTCGTATGCAAAAGATAGAGATCTTCAAAGTTTGGTATGGCAGGGGAAAAATGGAGCCCACGGTGCACCATATGGCATCCTAGTTAGCGTGCCGGACCCACATGGCAGCTTGACACTTGGCATCCCTCCAGTGGCCTTCTAAACTTGCACAAGAGAACACAAATCATTTTAGGTTATTAAATAACTATATAAAAATCATAAATCAATCCAAAAAAAAAAACAAATCAAACTATATATTATATATAATTATACCCAATGCATAACATGGTGGATATGATATCACATTAAAACAAACTTCAAAACAACCAACGTGAATGGAAGGTTGTTAGTTAAAAAGGTTAACATATATAACCAAAATAGATGGCATGGTGGGAGTATGGTATGTTTTATAGCCATATAAAGTTAACAAACAAACCTTAACTTTTCAAGCATGGAGCAACTGTGGAGAATACGACAGTCAACGATGGGTATGTTGGGCTTGGGTAGGCAGCCCCGTAGCTGGTCCCGCCACCCAAAACATGTACAACGCCAACCTAAAAGTGTAAATGCGGATTGTGTATGGTGTTGGTTGGAAAGGGATGGGCGTGGGTCTCGTGAAGTGTGGGCCCATCCCCAACAATGATATAAAAATATATGGTTGTATAAAGTATGCGGTTGGGGTAAATTTATATGTGTGTAAAAATAAACCATAACAACCAATGGTAAGTCCACCATATTATTATTTATACATAAGATTTTTGTCAACATGGGGGGAGAGCAGAGGTACAACAACCCAGGCACGGAAACCGAGACAGAGGCAGTGGAACCTTGAGCATTCAGAAAACACTGGTGGAACCATGCTTGGCTGAATTTTTGCAGGAGGGTGATTTGGGTCCAGTCTCAGAATTGGGCTAGTTGTATATTGATTTTGCACTTCTCAGCTACAAGAATCCAACGATGGTGTCAGTTTCTGCAATAAATCTCTCCAATTTTCAGGCATTTTCAGCATGGAGGTATAATGCTCCATTTTTGTAACTAATGAATATAACTTCTTTTGATGCCATTTTTAATGAATGATGGCCTCCCTATTGATCGAGCAAGGCCTAGAGACGTAGTCCAGGAGGGACGAACACCATTATCAAGTTCTTGTCTTCTTTTCTTCTTATGCTCTTCTTCTTCTTTCTCTCATATGTGCACATTTAAAGTTTCTCTTTGGTTAACCTACAAACTGTGTATGTAATTCTTCTAATGCATCTATAAACAAAATATAACCTAGATAAAGTGGTATCAAAGCAGGTGTTTTTATATGTAAATTGCATGTTTGTATGCTAACAAGAAACAGGCTCCGAAGAGGCGAAGGGGAGTTACAGCCTTTCGATTCCAAGGCAGGATGTGCACATCGAAGAGGGAACATGGCGGATGATGAGACTCGATATGATGAGGAGAAAAATTTTCGCAAGACTTTCTATATGATAGCAGATCGTGTTGATAAGTTGTTCTCAAAGCTCGAAAAACTGGAAAATGCAGAGGGGTAAACTCCAGAAGGACAAGGTTCAGCACATGGAGGTGATGGAGGAGATCCACCTCCTTCTTCTACAAGTGAAAGCTCTTCTTCTTCTCACCATATGATAATCAACATTCAAAAGATACATCTAAGAAGCCCTTTTCAAAATTAGATGTTAAATTTGATCTCCCCATGTACATTGGTGAAAGCAATGCAGAAAAACTTAATAATTGGATTAGGCAGATTGAGATCTACTGCAGGATTTAGCAGATCATGGAGGATGAAGCAAATATTCAGTTGGCCTCTTTGTGATTAACTAGCACCGCTCTCGTTTGGTGGGAGAGTAAAGTACAAAGCAGTAAGGATGTGGGTAATCTTTATTCCTCTTGGCCTAATTTCATTTCTGCATGAAAACCACAATTTTATCCGTTGGGTTACATGCAAAAAGCTTTAATGAACTGGCAGTATTTAAGGCGAGACAAAGGTCAGGATGTTCAGAGTTTTACAGGAGAATTTAGGAAGAAAGCACTAAATTTGGGTATTGCACTTGATACACTTGAAATTGTAACTAAATACATTAGATCATTACATAATTGTATTAGGCATTCATTGTTGTTGTTTGAACCCACCACCATTGATGCGCCCAGCATAAAGGCCATTCACATTGAGAATAGGGGCAAATATGACAGAGATGACCAATCAAAGAGAATGACAACAGTCAAGAGAAGGGGAGCAACGCCCTCTTGTACACATTGTGGGAAAGAGGGGCATGATGAAGAGAATTGCTGGAAGCTACACCCTGAATTGAGTCCTGAGAAGAATGACAGAAATGGGAAATAGAAGGTCATCGCCGCCATACAACAAAGCCAAGATTCTGAGTCAGAGGAATATGAGAAAGTCAGAGCTACGGGATTTTCACTGGGTAGGCCTGTTGAATTGGGGTCTGACTCCAGTGATGAGATGAAGTTTGTAGCCCTAGGGGTCGCAACAAGAGGGCCCATAGATTTGGGGTCTGATTCTGGCTATGAATCAAGGTTTTCAACCGATATAATAAAAAGAACACTTCCCTTAGCAGGAATCCAAGAACTTGAAGAGATCAACCACTGCATCCAAGTAGAGAATGTTGAACTAAGGAGGCTTCTACAGGAGGCGAGGGATGAAAACCAAAGGTTACTACGCGAGTTGCAAGCCAAGGATGGGGCCTTGGAACAATCACAACATAGCTATCTAGAGGTAAAAAGCGATTCTCCAATTTCATATGATTCTCATGATGATGAATTTGCTGCTTTTGAAAACCATACTATAGGGATTGGATCCAAATTAATTAAGAATATGGGATATCAAGGAAGGGGCCTTGGCATCAAAGGCCAACAAATCATAAACCCCATCAAATTCAAGGAGTTGCCACACCATGCAGGGATCAAATACACCAGAAAGGAAGTGGGGGAAAAATCCCATATAGCTAGTAACCAGGCAACAACAGACGATGAAATTCCTTCCTCACAATCCAACGATAGTGAGGGCTCCATGAACACCTTTCAAAGAAACACCAAGGGGAAGTGCCTCAAAGCAGCCCTGAAAGTTTGGAGGAGGAAGAATCATTGTAATCATTACAACAAAGAGGGACACCAACAAACCACATGTCCGATGCTCCATGTTCTAGAAACACCGCTAGAGGGGCCGTAAGATGAACATGTTCAACAGATGAATCCACACCATTCACGATGGTCTACTTTGATAAGATGGTTTTTTTTAGGGTAGTAGCTTGTTATGGCCACCATTGTAATTCATTCGTTGCAATGTAAAAATGATGGTGTGTTTCCCATAACTTCAAGATGCAACGATGATATTTTTCCCTTTCCTTATTAGTATTTGAGGCATTAATTACTCTTTATGTAATCCTTGGCCAATGAGTGTGTGCTCTGAACTCTTCGTAAGGAGGGGTTGTTGAGTCATGTGTGGTGTGCATGATTGCAAGAATGTACTAGTTTCACGTGCAGGAGATTGACAATGTGGATTGAAAGTGTGCTAATGCTTTTGGAGGACCAAAATCTCCCAGTGGGGGGATTGATTCAGGTGGATCTCGAGACACTAAGGGGATGGATAAGGTTCAAAATTTAAAATGGCAGAAAGGAGAATTTTGTGGCATCAGTTGAGAGGGCTCATCTTCCTGATTGTGGTGGTGTGAACAGTGCATCAATCTGAGCTCATATGCAAAAGATAGAGCTCTTCAAAGTTTGGTACGGTAGGGAAAAAATGGGGCCCACGGTGCGCCACATGGCATCCCAGTCAGCACGTGGGACCCACATGATAGCTTGACACTTGGCATCCCTCCAGTGGCCTTCTAAACCTACACAAGAGAACAAAAATCATTTTAAATTATTCAATAACTATATAACAAAATCTTGTTTTATAGTTATTAAAATAACTATATAAAAATCATAAATCAATAAAATAAAATAAAAACAAATCAAAACTATATATTATATATAGTTATACCCAATGCATAACATGGTGGATATGATATCACATTAAAACAAACTTCAAAACAACCAACGTGAATGGAAGGTTGTTAGTTAAAAAGGTTAAAATATATAACCAAAACACATGACATGGTGGGAGTATGGTATGGTTTATAGCCATATAAAGTTAACAAACAAACTTTAACCGTTCAAGCATGGAGCAACTGTGGAGAATACAACGGTCAACGATGGGTACGTTGGGCTTGGGTAGGCGGCCACGTAGGTGGTCCCGCCACCCAAAGCCACCCAAAACATGTACAGCGCCAACCTAAAAGTGTAAATGCGGATTATGTATGGTGTTTGTTGGAAAGGGATGGGTGTGGGTCCTGTGAAGTACGTGCCCATCCCCAACAATGATATAAAAATATATGGTTGTATAAAGTATGCAGTTGGGGTAAATTTATATGTGTGCAAAAATAAACCATAACAATATCTTCAGGAAATGCATGGAAGTTTTTCCCGAAAAAGAAAAAAATCAAAAAAGTGAAAAGCATCCCTAAAAATATGATCTATTTTTAGCAATTTGAAGGAGACACTTGAGTTATTTTGGAAACTGCTTCCAAGTGTCACTTTTTCCTTGATTTGTGGAATGTGTGTCATAAACCCTAATTTGACCAAAAATATTTAGTTGATGCTAGTAGAGCTCATTTTCACATTCGATATTGGATCTCTAGCATTCCTGAGGAGATCAAGGAACCTTTGTTGCAATTGTCGTCACTTTTCCTGGTGAGTTTTTCTTTTCTAGTCTTTTGTCGCTTTTTTTATTGTTGTTTATTGTTTAGCTTGTGAGAGAGTTGTTTCACTTATTTATTTGAACGACTCTTGCAATTTTAACTTATTTAACTTATTTAGCTTGTAGAAGTTTTGTTTCAAGTTTTACATTTCCGTTCCCAAGTGTCTCATGTGTTAACCTGTTTTTTCACTAATGGTCGTCGTTGCGGTGACTCTCTTCACATGCTTCGTTTTTCTTCAGTTTGATTGATTCATTGACTTGTTTAACTTGTATGCATCATAACTTAGTTAGATCTACACTCAACATCACACCATCCTTCAAATCTTCTCAATTTCACACTCCTCTTGGGAAAATCTAGGCTCCCATTGCCCAAATATCACTTTTCATTGCATGCACTGAGCAATCTAGGAGCTCAAGACCTCTGCCTTGGCTTTTGGAATTGTGTAGAGGTTGTCCTAGCCTAGTTCCAACTACGCATTGTGTAGTTCCAGGAGCCATCTTCCTACTAAGACTGCACAATGCGCAGTCTCTCCCGGCCTTGGCCCAAGACTAAACTATGCTTTGCGCAGTTCTAATTAGAAAGCTTCCTAATTGATTGTTGGGACTGCATGGTGCGTAGTTCCCACAGGTAGCGAGTGACCTATGTCAACCAAAATTGTATAATTTGTCCCATCATGAGCTCATTTTTTGCTTGGTCTTGTCTCTAAGTCGCCTTGGTTTTTTAAAGTGACATTTGCCTGCCATGAGTGCCCTTTCTGTCTCACAGGTACAACAATTGTTGAGCATATCTCTAGAAGCTACAATAAACATGGCATCCAAGAGAATTGCATCAAAGGAAACTGCAGAGAGCAGTACTCGGGAAGCAATTGAGAAGAAGATAATTGCATCAAAGGAAACTGCCGAGAGCAGTACTGGGGAAGCAGTTGAGAAGATATTGGTTAATCTACCAATTTATGCAGACACACAGTTGTTCATTGAGAAGGGTACAACATTGACATGTTTGCAAATCAAGGATACTTTTGTAGAGGACTTCAAGGAAGACTTAGAGAACCAACAAGTTTACCTTAGCATCCAACAGTCAATCTTATACAAGGTTGCATGCAGGTACCTTGTCTTCCCATGTGAGGACATTAATAGCTGGATAGTTTCACACATAGATGAATGGACAATGATATTGAGTAGTGTCGGCAGGATAGAGCTTGCCACCTTCATGGCAGAGAACTTTAAACAGATGTATCATTTACCTTAGTTGGTGAAGTGCATGGACTCATTTTTCTATGCCACCTACAATTTTGTGAACACTAGAGATATTTTCAAGCATTGGGTGAAAGAGTCATCAAATTTTAGATAGACACCCAATCATGTTTACAAGACAAAGTCCCTCAGGAAGTCTTATCAATTATTGATCATCTTTGCCTACAAACTATATGGTCAGATAACACATAAACCTTTCCTGAAGGTTGGGTAGCTGTGCTGGACTAGTTGGTGAATTATACGAAGCCATTCAACTATTCAAATTTGTTGGCTCATTATTTGAAGTTTCATGTGACCAATGCTCAGAATCCACCCGAGAATGAGCAAGCAAGATTTTACATGTCTGCATACTTATTTGTTGCAATCTGTGCCCAACATCAGTTCCTTGGCATGAGCTGGACATGGACTCTTAAAGAGACTATCATCAACATTTATTGCGAGTTTATTTTTTACTACAGCTATCAAGGAGTGATGTCAAAGTTAACTGAACATTTTATCATCCCGTTGTACAAGATTATATTTGATCAGGATCCACCTTGCATGTCTCGAGAAGTAATGGAGGCCATAATGAACATTGCATATTGGTATGCCTCACCAGGTGGCACCTTCATTAGAGTGTAAGGCAGATAGAAGCCTCCGCATGTTCTACCACAGTATGCTACTAACAAGTTGATCGTGCAAGAGGTCTCATATCACATCTCCACAGGGTTGTCAATAGGAATGCATAGGAAGAAGAAAGAACTATGGCCCACTTTTCCTTTGCAGATCAAATTATTCGAGATTAAGAGCTTTAAGGATGTGGATGTCGAGGCCAAGGAGATAGTGGGATTCGAGTTTGGCACCAAAGACTTTAATTAGTATGATCCCCATGGTATTTGCAAGGACTATTGTGCTAGAGTGTACTTCCCATGGATCCATGAGAAATTTCATTGATCGGAGGAGGAAACTTGGAGGTACTGTTATAATACCTCTAGAGTCAATGAAATGGTTAATATAACAACAAATTGGAAAGCTACTTTGAAGTCAGCTGCAACATAGAAAGCAACAATAAAAACAACAATAAGCATAAATCCAGTGCAGGAAAAGGGATGAGGAATATTATTGAGAACCCAAGGGTAGAGAAAATCTGCAAGATGAGGGTAGATATTATCATGGAGAAAGTAGCTTTGGCAGCAGAAGCAAAGAGGGAGAAGTGGATAAAGAGAGAAGAGCGAAGGAAGAGAGAAAATCAGAGGATGCAGGAAGTAGAAATCAAGTTGTAGGAGATGAAGAAGAAGTTGAAGGAAGAACATGAGTTGAAAAAGAGGGAAAGAGAAGAGAAGCAGAAGTAGGAGGAAGAACAAAGTAAAGGTGTGATGATCGAGAAAACAATGCCCATACAGTTTGATGAGTCAGAAAAACCACAGCTGAGGAAGACGATGAATAGATGCAATATTGGGAGCTTGCTCAGAATATTGAGCAACTAATTGAAGTTACAGATATGAAGTTAGAGCATGAGCCATAAAATGAAGATACTGACCTTATGTCAAGAGCACCAAAGGCCATCTCTTAGTCTCTAACACCTCTAGTGTCAGAACTAGTCCCAAGCGAGCAAGGAGAAGTTGTTCTGCTTGATGATGATCTGATCACGGATGTGTACAATCTATCATTTGATGAGTTGCATAAGAGGATTGTACATGCACGGAGGAATCAATTTCTGGATGATCACACATCAATTTCATTCAACAAGGAAAGAGTTATAGTGCCAGACATCAAGAAGCATCCAACAGCCCTTGCCGATGCCATCTTGGCTTATGCAGGAGTAGCGAGCTCAAACATTAAGTTCTTGTTGTACGAGAATGAAGAACTGGCAAAGAACTCGCAAGATGCTAGGAAAGAGACAGAACAACTTCGAGAGTAGAGTGCAGTTTCCGTAATGGGGGATATGAGGAAAGTGATACTTGCTAAAAGAATCAACACTTGAGAATACCATGAAGAAGCTCTATGACGAATTTGTCACCCTGCATAAAGCAGTTGTCTGTGTGGATGGCTTACAGTTGTGGAGGAAAGAGTTTGTTCAAACTCTCAAGAGCATACATGTTGCCATCAGCCATGTGCAAGAATGGACAATGTGGTACAATGGGGCCCCGCTTCACTTAGCCAAAAAAATGAAGCCACAGACATAGCTGGAGAAAGCAAAGATCTGGATGTTGATCTAGAACTACGAGTAGCTCACCCATTTGTCAGCAACATACATGCCTCATATGCATGGTTGTATAACAATTTGGATGCCATGGTGAGAACACACAAGATCCCATCAATTGATTCCCTCACCAAGGCTAGACCTAAGAACCAAGTCCATCTAGAGATCGATGAGTACATGGAGCAGCTAAGGCGAGAGACCACCAAGGAAGACTTGGAGTTGAGCACACATAACATGTAGAAGTACATTGGTGGTCCTGTCATGGTCAACACCATGTTGCACATGCTCCATAGCAAGTTGGATACAGGTTCCAAAACCATATACTCAGATGCCATGGAGGCAAGATTCCACTATCAAAAAGATGCCATCAGGAAGTTTGGGGACATCATCACACAATACCAAGCTTGGCATCAATATGTGACTGAGAAACACCAAGTGTAGGTTGCTGAGTTGGTATTCCCCAAACTTCATAATCATAGTGTTTTGTATTGTTAGGCTGTCTCTAAACTATTTTATCTTACATGGGTACATGTGTATAATGTAATTTTTAGTTGTAAATATGTTGTAAGTGAAATTCCAAGTGTCAATGGTGAAATGTGAAAGGTCATCATGTTATGTAAAGCGTTACTTGTAAATAAGTTGAAGAGTAATGAGGAGAGTCAAAGAGTCACAAAGGGGAGTGTCAATGGTAACCCCACCCTTTGTCATAAATAGAACCTCATAAATCATAGAACAGGGTTTTGGGAGCCAAGATTTTGGCTAGGCTTAAACTTAGAAAATGCTTGGGAGTATTGTGACGAGCCTTGGCTTCTCCACAACGTAGAGTGAGTATACTTATTTGGAGGAGCAGGTGTTCTTGACTGTAATGTTCCACTTTTGGGGCTAGTGGTCATTAATGGTGTATGGATGGATGGAACTTTCACTTATAATAATAATATCAAAGCCAACATGCTTTCATGCATATGTTGTTATTGTAGTTGGAATGTTATGGTTTCCTTAGCAACATATGTTGTTTAACTTACACATTTTCTTATGAACTACTTTTTATGCAATTGTACGAATATTGTTGAATGCATGTAGTTAGATTAACTTGTCACTTTAATTTGTGGACTATTCTACATTTTAGCTTGTGAATTCCTTCTGATCATGTGTTCCTTTCAAGCTGCATACTATTATAGGCTTCTAAGGTGCTCACTTTCTTTTCCCCTCTATGTGTTAGAACCTTCATGCATCACACTTTACTCTTTGCAGGGTCACACACTTTCTCTCACCCAAAGATATATTACTTACCTCTATGCTCTATCACGATCAAGGCAATAGACTACCACCCACTACTAGGACTCCTACTCCAAATGGTTTGAGTTCTAGTTGGGACTTCATATCAAAGAGATCCCTTGAATGTTGGAGGGTCCAACATTGTTAATAAGTTCCAACTAGAGATTATAAGAGGAGGTCGATGGGTAGATGGAGAAGATAAACTTGTGACACAAGAGATAGATTTTCTTGAGCAGTTCAATCCTCCAGAGATCAGCGATAGTTTCCGAAAGAGTTCGAACTAGATAAGGGAAGCAGAGAGGGGAAAAGACAATGAGTATGGAGGAATTTTTTTCAGGTTTGGAGTTTCAAAAAAAGGAGGCTGATATTTTCTCTAGGAGGCAGTGCAGAGCCTCAAGAGGGAAATTCGATCCAGCTAAAGAGAAAGATGTTTTCAGTTCTAACGGTCGAGAAAGTTTTCTAGATGGTCAGAGAAGCATTTTCCCATTCAATAGTAGGCAAGACGATTATATTGGTAGTTGATTTAGGCATAGTGTTTGAGGGATTGCAATAGGGTGACACAATGCCTACACAGAGTTCGATTGACAATTAACTTTTTAGAGGTAGTAAAGTGCCAGGATTGTTCGGAATGAGGGTAAATTCCCTCATATATTTTTTTCCATTATCCCTCTTGGATAGATTCGCCAGTTTGGAAATATTTATTGCACTCAAAATTTCTCACTACTGCTTAATAATAAAAACCCTCAATTGTTGCACCAATTTTCTCAAGTTGGTTTTTTTTGGGTACTCTAGTCCAAAAACAACTATGTCAAATTTATTTTGTGTGTGCCAGTATTTTCTCAGATTCCATTTTATCTTCTGCAATATTTTTTATTTGTGACGATTGAAGTATGATTAATTCATTGTTTTCATATTAATAAACTACCAATTTAATTTACAATTAGAAGAATTAATTCCAGTTACTACAATAGGATTTCAGTAGTGAAATTTTCACACATGGGGAGTAATTTGGGTCTCTTCATTAAGAGGCACTTAACCCTATTAGGGAGCACTCTGGGCCTCTCATACCATTCTCCCTATTGATGCATTATTAGGTCATTTTCCTCATTATCACTTCCTCTCAACGAGAGGGGTAATCTCCATAATCCCCAGCTTGTCTTTGAAGTACATGAACTTCTCTTTGGACAATGACTTCGTCAAAATATTAGTTGTTTTCCCATAAGTGGAGATATACTCAAGCCTTATTGCTCTCCTTTGTACCATGTCACAGATGTAGTGGTACTTGATCTAAATATGCTTCAACCTATCATGGAACATAAGATTCTATAAAAGATTCACCCAGCTTTGTTTATCACATTATATTACTATTAGTTCCAACTCTTGGTAGAACAATCATGCAAACAACTTCCAAATCCACATTACTTTGGTACACACTTCATTGGTTGCAATATATTTTTCTTTTTTGGTCCTGAGTGCAACAAATCTCTACTTCCTTTTCATTCAAGGTATCAAAACAGAGCCCAAATTGAAGCATATTCGTGAAGTACTCTTCATGTCATCAACACTTCCTACCCAATCAAAATTTGTATTTCCCTGAATTTGTACATCATTGTTTGTGATATACCTCAAACCATAGTTCATAGTACCACATAGATATCTCAAAATGTGTTTTGCTACAATCCAATGCTCATGTCTCAATTCCACCTAGAATTGGCTCAATTTGTTTACTTCAAATCAATTGTCTAGCCTAGTGTTAATCAAATAATTCAGTGAGCCAATCAACCGCCAGTACATAGATGGATCTACCAATTTGGATTCTCAACCTCTCAACTTTTTTAAGTTAGTTACCATGGGAGTTTCCATGGATTTACAATTCATCATGTCAAATATCCGAAGGATCTCAATAATAGACTTTCCTTGATCAAGGAAGACTTCACCAGGTTTCTTCCATAATTCCAATCCCAAGTAATAATGCATCAAACCAAGATTCGACATATAAAACTCAGAAACCAAATGCTTCTTAGATTGAATAATGAGAGACTCAACACTTGTCATAAACAAATCATTAACATATGGTAATAGAATCACAGGTGCATTCCTCACAACCTTGAAATAGAGGTTTGGATCATCATCACTCTTTGAAAATCCAATTCTCTTCCGGTGTTATCAATTTGAGCATACCAAGCTTTTGTATCTTGCTTGAGTCCATATATGGCCTTCTTCAAACTATAAACGTGAGATTCCTTTCCATGCACTTCAAAACCTTGAGGTTGTTCTATGTACACCTCTTCCTCAATTACACCATTGAGTAAGGTATTCTTCAAATACATCTGATGTAAATTCCATCCCAATGAAGCAACAAGAGAAATAATAAATATAATGGAGGTGTATCTGGAAACCAGAGCAAAGGTCTTGTTACCCACCATTAGTGGGTGAACCCATAGGAGAAATTTTCCTCCTAGATTTGTCTTCAACTGGTAACCAACAACCACTAGTTGTAGTCGATATATTTTTCCACTTGATCTCCAATCCCTGAGCCATTCATATGTCTCCTCATCTATTTTTCGAGAGGATTTGTTTGAAGGTAGACCATCCAAATCCTAAAGGTATGTTTTTCACTGTGTAATCGAGTGCTTATGCTTGTTTTTCCTTCGGCACATTGAGTATGGATTATTGGGTGACTTGGAAGGAGGAAGGGTTTTGACTTTAGTTTTGTTCCCTCACCTTAAATGGGGTGCAAATCCTCAATCCTAGTCCCATGTGATCTCCCATATTGGCTCATATTTTTATGAAGGGCACTACTTTGGAAACTGATTTTATAGCGTAGTCTCATTTTCCAATTTCACATTTTTTACTCCTCTTCACACATTACAAGCCCTATTTCATCGTCTTCCCTCTCTAGGTCCACATGACCATTGGGTCTATAAGGCTCTGGTACACCCCATCCCCTCCCCTTTTCTACATTCCTGGGTCAGTCTCGTAATGTTGCCTCAGAGGTTGATGCAGATAAAAAAAATAAAAAATCATATCATGGCCACAGATAAAGGAAAAGAATATAAAAAAATGTAAAAGATGGTAGGGACATTAAAAATAATGTGTGGGAAAAATCCAAACATGATCTCTACCGCTTATCATTATGGTCATCACCATGGTTCCTAGGGCCCCATGAGTGCCCACACATCATTAAGGAACCCATGCATGTCCAAACCCCTAACGGGAGATGAATTTCCCCACCTTAAGGGGTTGATAACTGCTTATATCATACACAACATGCTCTCATCCCCTAGAGCCCCGAGTAGTATAATAAAGAAAAATCAAGAAAAGGCAAAGGGAAAGTGAAGAAGGGTGGAAAAATGAAGTTCGAGGTAACTCATGTACTACGATCTCTCCCTCCTACATCTATACACTCAAATATGTGGAAAAACCTCATCATTAGCACCCTTGAACACATGGAATTTGGCCTTGAGACCCTTGTGTCCCAATCTAGCTCATCATTATCCACATGACCCCTATCACTTGAAGGATGCATTTTGGACATGTATTTCTGCTTAGGGCCTGGGAACATCTAGTAGGGTTGTTTATTAGCCACTCCTACCTAGCGAGGTGTTGTTGCTGTGACAAACACCCTTTAAAATTTTTCCTACACTTGAATTTTAGATCCTACTTGTGATCCTATGATCTTTCATTCCAAGTTAATTATAGTTGCTTCATGATTGGTTGATGTTTTTCTAAGTGTTTAAGTATTCTTCTGAGACTCTAACTGTCGAAACCACTTGCTCACACATGCATAGTTATTGATGTATTCATATTGCACACCTTTCCTATGCAAGCTCAACAATCAATGTTTATCCTCTTGCATTTCATGGAATTAGTGTCTATTAAATCTCTGAAAGCAGTGCTTGTGTAGTCTCTAGAAATAGTGACTGCGCAAATCCTAGAGATATAGATTGCACAATTATCAGTGGTAGGCATTGTAAAAATCCTAACCATTGCAGATTTTTTTATGACAATGTTTGTGCAATCAATAAGGACAACACTTGTTCAATCCATGTTGACAGTTAGCGCACAACTTTGATTGATAATCTCTCTCACTCCTAATTGCAATTGTATCATCATTCCTGTGAGTTTTCTTAATTATCTCTTTTGCGCACCTTCGTTTTCACTTTTGTGATTGTATTTTTTTTTTCTTTCAATTTAACAAGTTTTTTTTTTTTACTTTTTCTTTTCCCTAGCATGTGTCACTTTCACTTTTTCGAAATTTTGCAAAGTTTCGTTTTCACCTTTTCTTACTGTTGCAAGTGTCACTTTTGATTTTTTTTCACTCCTACATATGTTGCATCTTAGCACACCACAAGGGGCATTCATAGCTCATTGAGTATGTATTCACTGATCATATATAACATAAGAATATGTGCTAGAAACTCTCCCATATCTTAGCACACTTTCTAATTACAGTCGACACTTGTATTGTAACTCGTATTTTAAGTGTCACTTTGTTGTCATTTCAAGATATGCTTGTTGATTTTCGGTACTGAGCATTATTTTGGCTTATGTTGATGTTATCTGAGTGTGATATCATTGTTTTAGTACTTATTTTCATGTCTTGCTCTATCTTGTCTGAATGATCTCACACTTAGAAATTTTTGGATCATTCACTACCTTTGCAACTTGCTAAATCTCTCTCAGAACTGTGCACTGTGAAATCTTAAGTCATAGTGAAGCATCCTTACCACTTGGAACTATGCATTTTGTATCAATGCCTCCAAGGACTACACATTACGCAATCACAACACTCAATGTTTTCCTCTTATCTCTGAAAACTGTGCAATCCTCCCTCCTAGTCAGTCTTCCACTGTGCAATGTCCAATCTCAGTTAACAGTCAGGCCTCACTGCCTCCTTGACCTGCGAAACTGCACAATGAATTGGCTTAGTCTTCCCTGAATTGCATATTTCACAATCACAGTGAACAAGCCTACCTCACTGCATCACTATCTCCCTCAACAACAAAGTTTTGTCTTCCAGTCTCTCATCCACTATGCATTGCGCAGTCACAGTAACTAGACCTTCATCACTACCTCCTTGAACTACGCAGTGTGCAATTCCTAAACCTCCTTCTTAGTCCTGCACTCTATCCCAACTTGAATATAATGTTTCATAAGGAACAAGATAGACTAGGATATTTCAAGATTGATGTTGTCTTTTCATGAGTATACTTCATTTGTAGGTGTTATCATTTCAACATGGCAAGGTGATCCTTAAGGGAGGATATCGAGGAGAGGCTATAAGAGAGTACTTACAAAGGAGTAGAAGAAAGAATCATCATAAAGGACATGAAGAGATCTTGGACATGTTGAATTGGAAGGTTCTAACACTGATTGAGACCCTTTGGAGGGTGAAGATGAGAAAAGAAATGTTCATCATGAAGAGTCAAAGTCATAACAACAAGGAGAAAGGCTTGTCTTGGAAATGCCACAATGAAGTTCCATGTCATCAATGCCAAGTCATGGCTTGTCAAAGTGGTATTTCAAATTAATATGTGTCAACATATCTTTCCACATTATTCGTGGAATGTAATTATTTTATTTTCAAAATTTGAGAAAATGTAAAATGTGTGGAAGCCCGAGGGCCCCACATGGAATGTGAAGAGTCATCAGAAATTTCTCAAGTCATGTAGAAGTTCAAAGGTCATATAGGAATTCAAAAAGTCATAGTAGAAACTCAAGAGTCATGAGGGAGGTCAAGAGTCACATGGGGGGTGGAGAGTCACCTAATTTTTTATGAATAAACTCTCATAGTTCAAGGGAAGGGACTTTGGACTTTGTACTTTTCACCTTGGTTTCTCTAGTTTAGCACAATAGAGAATATATTTCGTTGGAAGAGAAAGTGATGACTTAATGTTCCACTATTGTGGCTAGTGGGGCAACATTTTAATTATATATCTTGAGACATTCACTTAATTTATGAAGCTCTTAGTGTTGATGCACATTCATGCATATGTCGCGAATGATTGTGAGACTATTAGTTCATTGTTTGGGGTGTATGTTTGTAACACATACTAATGAAAATGAACTATTTCATTGGATTTAGTATGCATCTTGTTGAATGTGCATTGTTACTTGCTTTATGATTGTTGTTATCTTGTCAACTGTTTTGCAGGTTAACTAATGATTCTTTCCTTGCTCTTGGGTGTCTCTTTTAGGATAGTACTATTATTTTTCTTCTAGAGGCTCACTATCTTTTCCACTTGTGAAAGTGCCTTATATAGATTGCAATCATTTGTCTCACAGTGTCAACTTACTTGCTCGATTCAAATATTTCTTGTATAATCCCTTATGTTGATAAATGCAACAAGGAAAATTCCTAAGAATAATGGCAACCAACCTTATTTCCTAGTTGGGGATCATACTCCAAACAATGTGATGTCTAATTAGGACTTCATATCAGGGAGTCCCCCTTGGTTGATGGATTTCTAACAATGTAAATAGTTGGTGCTAGAAGGAGGGCCAGATGATAAAACTTGGCTGATGAGTCTATTTTGAATCTCTCATCTTTAATGGCTCATTCCTAAGTCGTACTCCTGAGATGTTTTTCTAATAAATTCAATCTTAAACTTTCAATCCCCATGGAATAATTTTACAACTTGTCTCAATTAAGGTTTTGATGGCAAGGATGAAATATCCATAGCTAAACATGCATCTCATTTTCTAAAGTTTTGTGAATCTCATGAAATAAATTTTGAATATCCTTCTTCTAAATTATTCACCCTCACTCTTGAAGGTCGAGTTAAGCTATGGTGTCATACCTTACCATCTATTTTTGTTTATTCATTTGAACAACATTTCAAGGAGCTTCATTAAGCCTTTGACAGGTATGATTATTGAGATGGTTATAAAAGAATTAATCAACTTAGAATGAAGCTTGATGAATCAATGGATGATTTTGCTAATATATTTCTTCACTTGTCTTATGAGTTTCCTAAAGAAGATATAGATTGGGATTCCTTCAAAGAAAAGTTTAAGCACTTAGTTCAACTCTCCTCGAAACAATCTAAATCTGAATCCTTGGTTGATAATTCTCTTCCAAATTTTATTAATCATGAGACACCTCCAATCTTAGAGGAACCTACTATTCCTTCTGTTCCTTTTCCTCCTCCCTTTTCATTGCCTAACAAGGTTGTCTTTGGTGCTATTATTAAAGTTGAGAAATCTGAAAATCAAATGGATGATCCCTTCATCCTATTGAGAAATGTAACTAGTTTCGATCTTCATAATTGCTGTACTCATTTAAATATGTATCCTATGTAAGAAACAATAAAAGAAAAGAAAAATGTATTATTATTAAATAATGGGTTTCATGCTCATTATTGATGATTTTCTAGGTAAAATCATGTTCTTCATGCTTCAAGGGTTTATTAGGTCTTAGTATTTATTGTCTTCACAAAAAGATAGAAAAGAAAGATCAACACCTTGGAAATCAGCCTCTTTGAGGGTGCACCCTTATTTGCATTACAAAAATGAACAATTCTTGGATGAGACAAATGAAAAAACCTCCTTTCTATATATAGGAGTCTAAGGGGTCACAATATAATCCAAGTTGACATTACAATAATAATACAAGGGCACAACAATAACAATAGTGGGCTTCTATGGGGCACAATAATAACAATATGGGGACAATATGGGCACAATAATAACAATAAGGGATACAATTACAATAGAAATGGGGGAATCACTAGTATTATAGGGACTTAACATGCCCCTCTCTTTCAAAAAAGTGTTGTCCTCAATGCTTGAGTAGTTCTGGATGCTTTTGTATAAAATTATCATCCTCCCATGTGGAATCTTCAGTGGGTGAGTTCTTCCACTTGACAAGATACTGCAAAATTGATTGATTTCACAACTGTCAAGTTATTTTTTCTGTGACTACTTCAGGTTCTAGTATGATTTTTCCTTCCTTGTCAAGTTCTGGCAATATTGTTTGAACTAGGAGCTTGTCACCAATGTTATCGGGAAATCTAGTGTCCATTCAGAGCTGCTAGTCCCACTAAGATGGGTAACTATCTTAGAAACAAAAAAACTAAAGTTACTTGCGTTTTCCTTTATGAGAAGTAGATGAGAGAGAAGCAGAGAGTACCAACCTCAGTCTTTTGCTTGGATCCTTTCTTGTTTCCTCTCCCCTTTGATGGATCTTTGCCACTCCTTCCTCACTTGTCCCGCTTTTAAAGAACACCTATGGAGTCAAAGTAGCATAATACTATCAAAGCACAAAGATCTACAATCATAAGCAATATAGGATCAGATATATATTGGCCACACAAATGCATATATCAAATCAGACATACAAGAATGTGGAGGAAAATTCAAATAGCTTTATTAATAGAAAGAGTAGAAGAGAGGATTACAACCCATTGATCTGACCCAGCATCATCCTCCCAGCATGAAAGCCCTTCTTCACCTCTTGAAAAGCTTAGATCACCCCAACACTATGATGTTCCATAAAGAAACCAACAACACTTCCTTACAAAATACAAGATTCCAGCCTTTGGATCTCTGGGATGAGGGATCCATATATAGATGTTTGTAGGTGGGTGAGTCAGCTTCTGGGATTTTGATTAGTGTCCTCTCTTTGATAGTTCTTGATTCCATTTGGAGATTCATGATCTCTTACTCATCCCTGGGTGAACTCAGAGAGGCAAGTGTCAAATGGGTCGTTTCTAGAAGATTCTTTAGGTCTCCACCTGGCCAAATCCTTCTACCATTTGTCTGCCCTCGCTCGTTGCACCCCACAGAAGGGATTTTTAGTATGCATCACACTTTTTGCATGTGGCAGGTGAGATGCATCGCATCCTTAGCACTGAGCAGTCTGTATGGTCCAGTTTTGACCAGTTCTGAGCAGTTTTTCATGGAGAACTTCTGGGAGATGATGTAATCTGCTGACCTTGCTCCTTTAGGGTATGAAACAACACTTTGGGGACTTAGAAGCCCTTGGTTTATGGACATATGTGATTGGGGTTGTAGTGCCCAAATATTTCTATAACAACCAATAACCTTCTTTAAGCATCAAACATGTAAAACTGGGTGCACTCGGGAAATTGCAGGAAGCTCTAATTTGTATGTCATAGTACTAATCTGTTGCAAGACCTTGTACAGACCATAATAATTTGGTGACACTTTATTATACTTTTTAGCTTTCTTGAGGGACATTTGTTTATATGGCTATAGCCGTAGAAATACCCAGTCACCTATATCAAAACTTCTTTCGCTACAATGTTGATCTGCTTATTGTTTCATTATATTATGTGCCAAATTTAGGTTATCCTTTAAGAGTTGGAGAACATGTTGTTGATGCTTGATGCAATCTTCCACTACTTGAAACTTAGAATTTTCTCTTAAATATGATGTGATGGATGGTGGGTGATATCCATAAAGTGCCATAGACGGGGTCATTTTTGCTGCAGTATAGAAGGAAGTGTTATACCACCATTCAGCCAAAGGCAACCATTTGACCCATTGTGTTTGTTTATTAGATATAAGGCAACAAAGATATCCTTCCAAACATTTTTCTACTATCTTAGTTTGCCCATCAGATTGAGGATGATAAAATGAGCTATGAGCTGACTGAGTACCAAGACAAGAAAAATTTTTCGTCCAATAATTTCTAGTGAAAATGGGATCTCTGTTGCTTACAATAATCTTTAGGTTTCCATGTAGCTTTTGAATTGCTTCCATAAATGCAGTAGAAATTGTTATGGCTTTAAATAGATGAGAAAATGCACAAAAGTGTGCATACTTGGTAAGTTTGTCCCCCACCACCATGATGACACTCTTTCCTTCGAACTTGGGTAAACCTGTGATAAAATCCATTGAAACCTCCTCTCAACATTGACTTGGAATGGATAAAGGTTGTAATAGACCTAGGGTATTAATTGTTTCAAGATTATTTTGTTGGCAAACCAAACATTCTGACACAAATTTTTGAATATCAAATTTAAGGCCATCCCAAAAAAATTCCTTCATAACCTTGTGGTAAGTTTTTAAAAATCTTGAGTGCCCTCCTAAGGGAGAGGCGTGCAATTCCATAAGAATATTTTGTTTGAGTTGGGAATTCTGACATAGGTATAAGTGATCTTTGTACCATAACGAATCATTTTTCTAGCTAAATGTATTAGATATACTAGGATTCTGTTGTAACTTTTGAATGAGTGTCCACACTTCTTTGTCATTCTTCCATTCATCCCTTGCTCCGTTTATCCAATCTAGTTAGATAATAGAAATGGCACAAAGCAATGCTTCCACATCCTCATCCTTTCTTGAGAGTGCATCTGCCACAACATTTTGCTTCCCTTTTTGTATATGATTTCAAATTCATAACCCAACATCTTTGTGACCCATTTTTTCTACTCTTCTGAAGATAATCTTTGTTCTAAAAAGTATTTAAGACTATCATGATCTGTTTTTTACCTTGAAGTGTCTTCCCATTAGGTAGGGTCACCATTTCTTAAGTGCATGTAGTATTGCCAACATTTCCTTCTCATAAATAGTTTTGCGTAAATACTTTCCTTTGATTGGACAACATTCAAAAGCAATGGGTCTTTCTTCTTGCATTAAAAAAAACACAAATTCCATTTCCTAAGGCATCACATTCCACAATAAAGGTTTTTGTGAAGTCAGGTGTAGCTAAGACTGGTGCTTGGCACATTGGTTGTTTAAGATGTTCAAAGGCCTTGGTTGCCTCTAGAGTCCATAACAATGCATCTTTCTTCAATAATGTTGTTATAGGTGTTGTTATTCTCCCATAATTCTTAACAAAATTTTGATAATACCCTGTCAACCTGACAAATCCTCTCAGATGCTTTATGGATGTGGGGATTTTCCATTCCTTAATGGCTTTAATTTTTCTAGGGTCTACCTTAACACATACAATATGGCCTAGAAATTCCACCTCTTGTACTCCAAAGAAATATTTGGAGCTTTTTTCATATAATTGTTTCTCCTCCAATAGTTTGAGCACCCTGTAAACATGTTGAACATGATCCTTCCAAGACTTGCTATAGATTAGTATATCATCAAAAAATAATAACACAAATTTTCTAAGGAAGGCTTTGAAAATGGAATTTATCAAACCTTGAAATGTAGAAGGTGCATTGGTAAGGCCATAAGGCATGACTAAAAATTCATAATGACCCTCATGAGTTCTAAATGTTGTTTTTAGAATCTCTTGATTTTTCATTATGATTTGATGATATCTTGAATGAAGATCCAACCTGGTGAAGTAAATTGATCCATGTAGTTCATCCAATAGTTCATCAATGACAGGAATGGGAAATTTATCTTTAATAGTGAGCTTGTTGAGCTCCCTATAATCCGGACACATGTGCTATGTTCCATCCTTCTTGTGCAACAATAATACTGGAGTAGAGAAAGAACTTTGACTAGGTTGAATTATACTATCCTCTAGCATTTCTAACCATACATTCAAGTTCACTCTTTTGGGTATATGGATATCTGTAAGGCCTGATATTTGGAGGAACACTTCCTGGAATCAAATGAATAGCATGATCATGATCACAGATAGGTGGGAGACCTTTGGGAGGCTCAAATACCTTGGAATGATTGTCCAAGACTTTCTGGAGATTTGGAGAAATAGATGATTTTGATGTGGGAACCTATAGCGAACATAATTGTGCAATTACACCTAATTTTTATTTCTTAAAATATTTGTCATTCCATTAGAGCTGATTATCTTTCCTGGTTTCCCTGCGATACCTCTTAATTCAACTTCCTTTCCTTCCGAAGAAAATTTCATGAAAAGTTCTCGAAAATTAAAAGCTATTGTACCCAAGGATTGTAGCCATTGGACTCCTTGTACAACATCAACACTACCCATTGGAATGGAAAGCATTGGGCTATTTAATACATATTCTCCCATGGATAACTTGATATTATGGCACTTTCCAGAGAAATTTATGGTTCCTCCACTTGAAACCAGCACTTGACACTTTGTTGCAAGATATAGGAAGCAATTCAATTCCTTGTCTATCTTACAATGAATAAAATTATGGGTACTGTCCGAATCAATCAACACTATTACCTTTTTCTTCTTGATATTTCCTTCTAACTTGATAGTTTGAGGAGTGGTAGTCCCAAACAATGCATTACAAGATATGGTCGGATTCATTTCTTCTTTCTCTAGGGTTTGTTCCTGGTGTACATCCTCTTCTTTTGATGTTTCTTGTTCCTTTTCTTCCTCCTCTTCATAATCTATGTTAAATAATTTCTTCTCAGCACGCTTATGATCTTTATTTTATTTTCCATCACAACTATAAAAAAGCCATTTTTCTCCTTTTTCTTCCAACTGTTGGAGTGTCAACGTTGTAAGTTGTGGAAGGCTAGGGGAAACAACATTTCCATCCTTATAGTTGTGAGTGGTAGGCTTCATTGTTTCCATAATTTTTCTTTCCATTTTTCTTGCCAACTTGAATGCCTTCTCCAACAAGTCAGGTTCCCAAAGGTGAACCTCATGTTGGATGTTATCCTTTAAAGTCCCTATGAACACATTAATCCTATGCTCCTCTGGAATATCGTTTACCCTTATATTCAAATTTTGGAAGTCCTCAATGTTCTCCATCATTGAACCCTTTTGTTTGAGGTTTATCAATTGGCTAAAAAAAGTGTTACTTTTTGTATCCTCATAATGTTCTATCATTTCTTTCATAAAAATTGCCCAAGTGACAATTTGTTTACGAGATCAAAGTCATCAATACCATACAAACTGATTTGGTTCCAAATACAAAGTTGCAATGAGTACCTTTTATGTGTTTTGCACATTATGGAGATCACAATATTTCTCCATTTGTAGTATGCATGTTAGGTATCCTTGCTATAAAACTTCCTCATATCAATCTTTGGAACATGTTGTGTCTTCAATTCAATGTTAGAGTCTATGAAAAAATGATTAACATCTTCACTATGCCCTTTGAATTCCTTCAAACTATTTTTTCAAACCACACTTATGCAAAATTTAAAAAAAAAACTACACACATTTTTTCACTTTGTAGGAGCTTGAAATTGAAGCTGATGTATCTCTGAAATTTTGGACCTTCAAGTTCTGAAATTGCAAACTGTTGTAGCCCTATGAGTTCTCTTTCCAGTGCCACTTGTCTGATCGAAATTGGTGATGAGCACTAGTATTGCAGCAATGATGTTGCAACTCCTGACGCTACCAACTTTACTTTATCAACCTAGGGTTCAGACAAACTTGGAGGTGATAGTGCTGTATACACAAGTAGATGCAATGGGTTCACTCTTTGTCACTACTAAGCGAGAAATAGACCACTATGGTTTCTCAAACCAGCCTTCTATTGATTCAGAGGAAGCTTGATTACGAATGAGGAAAAGGGAAATTTAAACTAACTGAAATCTTGTCTACTGTAGTAAGGAAAAACTGAAATCAAATGCTTAAACACACCATTCATCTAACTATTGCTAAGAGGATTTTCTTCAAAAGAATGCTAAGTTAACATGTGTGTAATCCTACTACCTTAGGAATGCAATATGAAATAAGCAAACACTCTACTATTGCGCATGTGAATGAATACAATAACTCTTTTTTCCTTTTTTTCATTTTTTTTGTGTGAAAAGTATGAATGCTAAATCCTTTTGGTGATGTGGCATGTGGGTTAGAGATGATGGTGGAAGGTCAGATGGCTTAGGAGGAAATTATGGGTCTTCCCCTATCATTCTAGATTCTTTTTCCACAATTCGGCCTCAGAACAGGCCACTACAGGTCATACTATAGGATTTCCTAATGCCTTCTACAGGATGTCCTAATGCTCCTACAGGATCCCCTATATTCCTATAGGATGTCCTAATGCTCCTACAGGATCCCCTATATTCTTACAACATCTGGTCGAGAGTAATAGGAGTGATTTGGAAGGTGGTGTAGGGCTTAGGGAAGGTGAATGGTGGGAGAAATAAGGCAAGGGAGTGGCTAGAACTCCTTCAGAACTCAACACGAAATTTGTGAGATGGTTGGATTTTCTCAACAAACTTGGAGAAACGTTCTTATGAAATGATGAATTTGGTGAGGGGCTTAGTGGATTTTGATGATTTTGGATGAATGAGGTTAGGTTGGGGTTGCTGGTCATGAGATCTCTATGCATTCCTGAAACTCCTACGTTGCATCAATCACTTGCATTTATCCATGAATCATGTCAAACAAGAAATATTTTCAGTCAACTAAAGAAAACATAATTTCATTATCTAGTTGCCTATTTGATGCATGGAATTACTTGCAGAATGATGTGAAACACTTATGATATCTAATACAAGGCTAAAGATATTAGAAACGAAAATTGAATCCTATCCTTGAAAACTGATAAAATGTTGGCCTAAGTAGCAGAGAACCCTAAATTCCATGAGAAATCAAAATTTAGCCTTTTTGGGGCTGCATAGGAGTTTTTTCCTCAAACCATGGTCCCTAAAGGGAGGAGTGTGGCCAAATCTACCTACTATCATATTTTTGATATCCCTTTATCTTCCTAAGCTACTGCTAAAGCAATGCACAAATGGAAGCAAACTAATCAAATCCACAACTAATTGCAATGAAATAATGTTAAAAACAATTCAACCATTAATCTATGAAATCAACTAAGCATAGAAATACAATGAGAGGAGCCTTTGTTGCTAGGGTTGGGCCCTAACTCAAGAGCTTTAGTCCTCTGAGTCAACTCAGTAATAGATAAAGGAAATGCTCATTCTCATTATCATATAAGAAAATTACATGACAATGTCTTCCACAAGTCTTGAAATCGAAAATGCTTAGTGCTTTTACATCAAAAATCTGAATCCTAATGAGGCTTTAGGCCTCTTTATTTATACAAATGAAGTCTGTAACAACTTACTTACATCTAGGGAGGCTCGGCTCCAAAACTCAAGATGAACTAGCTCTTTAATTGTCATTGGCTTGGCTGCCTTTTGATCTTCATGACTCGGCTGCTTGCAACTCCGAGCTAGTGTGATTTGATGGAGGAATATTCAAATGAGTGAGGATTTATCTCCTACAATCTCTCCTCCTTGTCTCATTCGAGTTTCTGCCCTTGATTAGCCAAAATTTCCATGATTTTCTCTCAAAAACCTGCAATCAATGCACATTAGTCCACTAGACATAACATCCCACCTTTACTCATCTCATTAAGAAAAATATAATCAAAATATGTAAGGAATTATGAGAAGAGTTGATTTAAATAAGCTTGGAGGTGTATCAAGGTTGATAAAGTTACCCAATGATGAGGCTCATCATCACCCCCTACTCAAAGTGTTGTTCATCCTTTGAGCAACTCAATCTATATCCATGTCCTTCATTTCTCTAGTGACCTCCTTGGCATCCCATGCTTCTGTTGTAGTTTCCTCTTCCTGTGCATAGAATCGTGTCTTCCTCTCTATCTCTTCCCACTGCTTTCTTTCTTCCTCTTCCTTCCTTCCTTCCAACATTCCTAAGAGTAGTGGTGGACTGAGTCTCGAGCCAATCCAATTGACTTTGAGTCTTTGTAGAGCTTTCTTGTACATGGGTGTTTTGTTTAGTGCCTCTCTCATTCTCTGGGGAGAATGGTACTCTTTGATTTTCAGGCTGTAGGACAAAGTGTTCCATATCCTTTGGTAAGCTTGCACGTTGTTATTCTCTAACAACCTGAACATGTCTTCAAAGTGTGTGACTACTTTCTCTTGGGAAACAAGGTACCTAGGTGCAAGCTTAGGGTCATTTGCAATCAAGTTGTGGGTGTTGTTGACAACCGTTGGATTTGATTGCTAAACTCTTATCATGAGGGGTTCTGTCTCTTCTCTTGACATTACTTTCTTCATATCTGCAACTCTTTCTTCCTCATGATTCATCCATGATGCCAAGGCCATCAATTACAAGTCCCCTAGTTTTGAATTTGGGTCCCACACATTTAGATTTGTCAAGTCCAAGTTGTGTAGGTAAAAATCATGCATTTTAGCTCTATCCTCCAAGGTGCTTTGATCACAAAAATCAATGAATTGTCTATAGTCCTGGAAGGGGATAGTGCCTCTTTGTGCTAAATTCTTAATTTGGAATTGTAGCCATTGCTCCTTAAGATATAATGCATAAGAATTTGCTGGCATCTTTCACTGGATTGCCTCTAAGGATATATTGGCCATAGCTGCCAATTGACTTTCTCTCTCTTGTAACTATCCCCTTAGCCATGCATTCTCTGCTTCTAACTAAATTTTCATCATCACCTCTTTGTCCCTTATGCTGCTCAGTTCTCTTCCCATCTCCTTTACCTTCTCCTCCATGTGGTCGACATCCTCCACTACTTTAGATTTGGAAATTCACATCCACCTATGTGTTCTCGCCCTTTCTTTTTCAAGCTCAAAGAATAAGGGGATGGAAAATTTATGTGGAAACATGCTACCCACTTCAATGAACCTATAGTAAGAGTCAAGGTTGGGTTGAGGACTAGGTTCCCTCAATTTTGGATCTTCCTTCTTTGTTTCTTGCTAATGGATACCTTCTTAGTCCATTTTTTGAGTTTCCTGTAGGTTTAATAGAGTTTCATGTAGGATGTCGTCTGCTTCCTGTAGGTCCTTCTGTGTCTACTATAGGAGACATTTTCCCTTTGATGAGGCAGACCTTGTGACAGGCCTCCTAACATAAGTGATGGGAGACTTGGGGGAGGCTTGTCCTGATGATCCTTCTCCCTGATTTTTCTCAAGGGGAGCTACCTTTTCTTGCTGCTTTGGTGATTCTTCAATGACAATAGGAATTTTTGTGGGTGTTTGAGGTCTTCCTTGGCTGATTATTGTGCTTTTTCTTGTCCTAAAGTACAATGGGGTTTGTCTCTATCTCTTTCCTTTTTTCTTGATAGGTGTACTTAGGGAAATGAGAGCAGTTGATGCCTCTTTCTTAGTGGGTTCTAGAGATACTCTTGGTGATTATTTCCCTTCTTTTCCTTGAATGTAGACCTCTATTCTTCCTTGCCTTTTGTTTCCTCTTTTCCATTCTCCTTCTCATCCTTGTCTTTCTCTTCCTCTCTTCCTCCAGTTTCTCACTCTATTCATCAATTTCCTCTTTTGCGTTTTCTTATGTCTCTTCTTCACATTCCTCCTCCTTTCTTCCCCTTCTTCCTCCTCTGTTTCCTCTTCATCCCTCTCACTAGCAGTGGGGATTTTGTCATATTCAAGAGATTTTATTTCTCCCTCCACTTGCATTTCTTTGAAAGGTGTCCATGTAATAGGGAGTCTTAGGTTTTAGAGGGAAACTTCTAGGATAAGCTTGATTAACCCATGATGGGCTAGTTGTTGATGTTTTACTTCCTATACTTTGATGCTCATATCTATCACTGATTGAAGAAGAAATTAGGGTATGCTTAGTCTGTTTTGAGGAGGTGTGTCTACTCCAAATCTCAGTTCTTGAAGAATCGTGAAATGGTATCCATATACCACACTGTATCTTCCTTCACATGATATATACTTAATGAGGTGGTAGCTAATTTAATTCCAAGGGTATGGTAGGATTTCTCTTCTAACCTAATTTTTGTCCTCCAGTGCCTCCTCTCCTTCCAAAAATAATTTCTTCTTTGCAAGTTGGATGTTACCCTTATCTTCCTTTCTCCAAAGCAACCCTAAAGGAAGTGTGGTGATTTTTCCTATGACTTCAGGGGTCATTTCTACTGAGAGGCCTTTCACCATAGCAGTGGCATGGGTCTAATTCCAAATTCTAATGGGTGAAAGATGTTAAATGAAAACTCTGTATATAATTCCCCTAGACTGCAATTTCCTTAACCAAATGGAGGGTCTTTTCTATATTTTTTTAACTTCGAAAATGTGGGAAGGTATAGCTCCTACCTCTTGGTTATTGCCTAATGAAGCCGACCTTTTATATTTCCTCTCAAAATTCCCACTTCTAATCCTATCTATGACTACTCTGTATCCTATACGTTCTCCTATAGGATCCTGTAGGTTTTCTTGTAGGATCGTGTAGGTGCTCTTGCACTAAAAACTGCTCACTATCTTTCCTGTAGACATTGCTTCAATAGCTGAGAGAAACCTTGCTTCGATGAATCCTCGAGATTGTGAATGACTCCTTTGCATCGGAATCAATGTTTTATTTCCTCGTATGGGTGATTGTGTGGGATGGTGTGCTGGCTACCGAAGTATGAGAACCCACTTTTGAACCATTGGTCCCACTACCACTTCATCGTTCCTCCTTACCTCGTAATCATCTCCCACTTTGATCATCCATAACTTAACCATTTTTGGCCTCATCTCCTTTTTCTTCTGATTTGACTGCTGCCACATGTGTAGTGATCTAACTGTATTCTCCTCATCGGCTGGCCGAAGGTGGCCAATTTAATTGGTCACCTTTGCTTATAAAACCAACTATTACACAATACTACATTTTTTAATCATATTATGCTAACGAGAGATCTTAAGCAAGATGCCATACCCATGGGTAAGATGCCTTGATGATGTCCCTATGCTGTGTATTTGCTGCATATGTTTTTTTCTATATTGGCCTCCTTTGATGCTTCTTTCCTTTGATGTGTAGGTACTGGACTGTGATTTTGATGATCTTGCTATTGCTAAGCTCTGGAGGAGCTTCCTTGACAATAGGATCTCTATGTTGAATATGACTGCAACCGTGAAATTCCTTTTTGTGGGATATGTTGCTATAGGATTTCCTACATGAAACCTACAGGATGTCTTGTAGCTGCCTCTCCCATAAACTTTTATTCTTTTCTTCACTTCTGTAGCATGAGGATTGTTGTCATGGGTAGAGAAGGGGTCTAGTGATTGATAGGTGAGAGGTATATCCTTTAGGTATTGTCCCCTTGTCCTCTGTTCTCACCTTCTTCTATTTGTGTCTTTTTGGTTTTTTTTTGGTTTTTTTTTTTTTTTTTAATTGTAATGTTTTTGGAACTGACTTATGGGATGAATGCAGGGGTAATCATGGTGGTGAGAGGCATGGTTAATTAAACATTTTATGTTTGAAACAGGTTGGTCATCCCCTTGCTCTAAGGTCACTTTCCTTGAGATTCCCAAGCCACTGTAATTTCTACAAGATCATCTTGTAGGTTTTCAGAGAATCCTATAGGTTTACAGGGAATATTGTAGAAAACACAAAGCCTATGTAAATTGAGCTCGATAAGTTCATAAATGGAGGGAATGATGGGATGATGAAGAATATGGGATGGAAGAATGAAAACATGAATTGTATAGGTCGTTCTTCTCCTTTCTTATTGCAAGGATCCTTCTCCTGCTGACCTGTAAACAACATTTTCAATGTTTTTCTTTTCTCTATTATATATATATATATATATATATATATTATATATATATAATTATATATATATATATATATATTTATATATATATATATATATATTTGAAAAACAACTAGTCTGCCTCGAGGAGGTTTTATTCCTAGCTGCTTGCTATGGGTGCCTCAAAAGAGGTTTTCACCCAAGTCTCTTTATTTTTTCTCTTTTCAGGTACTTGATGGGGTAGAAGCTGAGACTTGCTCCACCACCATCACTATCTTGTTGATCCCATTGATGAATTATTGCTTTGACAAGGGATTCTTGTAGACCTTCATTCTATGCCCATTGATAAGTAAAGGAATGGCCTCTGCATTAATGGTTCTTACTTGTACTGAACCATTATCATGACATTTTTCTATGACATAAGGCCCTAACCATCTAGTCCTTAACTTACCTTTACTATCCTTGTATCTATAATCATACAACAAAGCCTAATCACCTTCTTGAAACTATTTTTCCCTTATGCTCTTGTCATCCCATATATTCCTTTGAACTTGAGTCACTTCTATGTGCAGGAGGGCCTACATTCTAAACTCATCTAACCCATTCAGCTGGAGCAATCTCTCTTGTTTTGCCCTGGTGAGATCTAGATCTAGTTGTGCTATCATTCTTAAGGTGTTGTATTAAAATTCAATGGATAAAAGATCCTTCTTCCCATAGACCAGCTCATAAGGAGTGAATCCAGTGGTGATCTTCTAGGTGGTATTGTAGGCCCAAGTGGCGTCAACTAATATATATGCCCAATCGTTTCTACCGCTGCTAATCACTTTGGTCAGAATGCCCTCCAATGCTTTGTTGGTCACCTCCACTTGTCCATTAGCTTATGGGTGGTAAGGAGTGGATGTTCAATGCTTGATCTTGTGTTGGCTTAACAAATTTTCAATCATGTGAGACGTAAACTGGTTGCCTTGATCAGTGACCAATTTTCTAGGGTACCCAAACTTATAAAATACATTTTCCCTTAAGAACTTAGCCACTTTCTCCTCTATTGCTGCTTTGATGTCCTTGGTTTCAGCCCATTTGGATAAATAGTCAGTGCAGACAATGATGTACTGGTTTTTCCTGGATGAGGGTCAATGGGTCCAATGAAATTCATGCCCCACTTGTCAAATGGCTCGAAAGTCACTTGAGGTTGCAGAGACATTTCATCCCTTGGGGTAGGTTTCCCCATCCTTTGGCAACGATCACACTGATTAGTATACCTTCTCACATCCTGGTGAAGAGTGGGCCAGTAATAACTAGCTTGTAGCACCTTGAATGTCGTCCTTTTGGCTGCAAAGTGACATCCACAAAGCCTATCATGATAGGTCAGAAGGATGTCAAAGACTTCCTCCTCCCTAACACATCTTCTCAAAATTTGATCCGGGCCTAGATTGAAGAGGTTGTCCCCAATCCAAGTGAATGGGGCGCTCTTCCTCACAATATTGCTTTTCTCTTTGGAAGAAAAATTCAGTGGAAACTGTGCAGACACCAAGTATTTTTCTATGTTAGTAAACCATGGAGAGAGAATTGAAATGGAAAATAAGTGTTCATTAGGTAATTGATCACCAACCATTCCTTCTTCCCCTACATGGAAAGTTAATCTAGATAAGAAATCTACAACAAAATTCTCCTTGCTAGGCTTATCAATAATGGTTAGATCAAACTGTTGTAATAAAAGTAACCATCTAATAATCCAGACATTTACATCGAGTTTATTCATCAAGTATTTAATTGCATCATGGTAAGTATGTACAAATGTTTGGTAACCTGTAATGTAATGGCTAAATTTGTTCAATGAATGCACAACAACTAGGAGCTCCTTTTCAGTCACTATGTAGTTTAGTTCGGCCTTTGACAAATTCTTATTGATGAAGTAAAAGGCATAAGGTAACTTGTCATCCATATGGCCTAGAGCTACTCCTATGGATTTGTGAGAGGCATCAACATGCATATGGAAAGGAAGGGCCCAATTTGGCCCTCAGAGAATAGGTGCAGTGGTCAACTTGTCCTTTAGGGTGTCCAGGGCCTCTTGACATCTTTTTGACCATAAAAATTCAGAGTCTTTGGCCAATAACCCAAAGAAAGAAGAAGCTAACTTGCTGAAGTCTTTTATAAATCTCTGATATTATCAATCTAAACCTAGAAAACTTCTGACATCTCTCTATTTTTGTGGAGGTAGGACCCTTTAGATGATGGGTATCTTATTTGGGTCCACCTACAGTCCTTTCTGGGATATTGAATGACCTAGAACAGTCCCTGCAGTAATTAAGAACTCACATTTTTCGGGACTAAGGGACAGGTTCATTTCAATGCATATGTTCAACACCTTACCCAAGTTGGACAGATCCTCCTAGAAATCACACCCATAGGGTGTAAAATCATCCATATAAATTTCTACTACATCATGGACTAGCCTGACAAAGATACTTAGCACTGCCCTCTGGAAAGTGGCAGGGCAATTGCATAGGCCAAAAGGAAGGACCCTATAAGTGAAAGTACCCCAAGGATAGGTGAAGGTGGCTTTATCCTGGTCCTCTAGGCTAATCTGGATTTAAGTGTACCCGTTGAACCCATCTAAGAAAGAGAAATTTTTTTCCCTGGCAGGCCATCTAGCACTTGTTCAATGAAGGTAGAGGGAAATGGTCCTTCTTTGTGGCTTTGTTTAATTATCTATAATCGACACAAATCCTCCACTTCCAATTTTTCTTTGGAACTAACACCAAAGGAGAAGCCCACTCACTGTCCAAGACAGGGTAAATGAATCTTGCATCCAACAAATTTTGGAGTTCTTCTTTGAATATATCCTTGAGAGATGGATTCATTCTCCTTTGGGGTTTTCAGACTGGTTTTCAACCTTACTTGATATAAATGTGGTGAGTACACACCAAGGGGTGCACTCCATTTCCTTGTAACTCCAAGAAAAGGCATCTAGATGTTCCTTTAGCATGTTGCACAAATGTTCTTCTTGGTGTACAGAAAGGGAAGGGTTGATATTCAAAGTTATTTTAGGGCTGAATTCTATTGTTTTGACACGGGTAGGGTTTGAGTCAGCTAAGTATAGATCAATCCAATGGTTTCTCTTGGTTTCCTTTACTACTTCCTCTAAGGACAAGGTGTTGGGAGTTGGACTTTGGAGTATGTGTTTAATCAAATCATCTTCATTCGGTTGTCCTCCTCCCATGGATGTTTCTAAGGTATAGAGTTGGGATGAGTAGATTTCATCTTTCTCCTCCTCTTCTAGCCACAAATGTAAGCCATGTTATAGAGACGGTTTAGTAGGAGGGTACAAGACTAACTGCTTGGATAGAGGCCCATTTTTGATAGTCATATTTGCAGCCCTGCAGTTGATGTAGGCATCGACAATGGCTAACCAAGGCATCCCAAGTATGAGAGGGTAAGCAGTAAACTTGGCCTTAGGCCAAAGAACTAGGAAGTCTATAGGGTACTCCCAAGAGTCAATAGAGACTATCACATCCTCAATAATCCCCTGAGGGGTTACTGTGGAACGATTTGCAAGTTGGAAGGCTGTTGTGGTCTTTCTTAATGAACCCTAGAGATTAAGCTTGAGCATGGTGTCCTTAGTCATTATATTAATGGAAGCCCCACGATCAATCAAGGTATGTGGGAAAATGGTGCCATTGATGTGCACATCTACTACAGGGCTTCTAGGGTCGAAATACTTTGGGTAAATTACTTGCCCCAACATTAAGTCGGACAATTGTCCAATGACATTAATGGTAGGGGTATCTCTTTTTTGCCTCCGTGGATGTTTGAAACACTTCTCTTTAATCAAATTTTTGTGAATAGGTACATCCTTGATGGCTCAGAGAAGTGGAATTTTGACACATATATTTTTCAATTCACCCAGAAGTTCATTCTCTTTTGGAGTAGGCTGGACTGGATGAGTTAATATTTCAGGAAAGGGTGGCAGATTCACTCTAGGAATGCTTTCCTCTCTTTCCACCTTACTCTCCCTAGGTGGAGGTGGAGTTTAGTTGTTCGGGAGTACTCTCCCGAATCTTAGGTTGATTTCTTGAATCTCCATAGCATAAGCAGGATAGGATGTCTCTCCATTGTATACTTGTTGTGCCTGTCTATTGTTTGGGTTCAGATTTGGTTGGGCAGGCATCTCAGGTTGTTTAGGTGGAGCAAGGTGTAAAATCTATGGTTGAGTAGGAGGTGAAGGCAATAAAGTTGGAGCATTGTTGTATGGGGGCCTCCACCCCTGGGGTGGTGCATTCCACTGAGTCTAAGGCAAAGTATATGGCTGAAATGACTATTTGGTTGGATGGGAATGGTACTAAGGTGAAAAAGGCCAAGGAAGAGGTGTAGACCAGGAGGGATGAGTATGGGTACCCCAAGAGGGAATGGATGTTTTCTGGTTAAAGTTGTAATATGCATGGGATGACCCTTGCATGCATTGTTGGTATGGCCGAGGCCCATGAGATCTCCTTCGATTTATGTAGCAAAATTGTTCATTTAGCCCTTTAGCTCCCTGATACACAACTTTTAGTTCAAGTAGACATGGGAACTTATCTGTGGAGTGGTTTTCTTTACAAACCGAGAATATTTTGATTAGGTTTAATGGAAATTCATTCCTAGGGTGCCTCCTTGTGCATATATGGCAGAAGATGGCTAATGATCTTTCTGCTTCCTCCTACTTCCTCTTGATGTGCATAGTGTCCATCTGCAGGGAAAGGGTTTGCAACATTTCACTCTTGAAATCTTCCAACATATTTCCAATTTTACCTTTTATGGATGTGTTGGAAGAGGATAGGTAAGCTATTAGTTGACTACCCCTACCCTTTTTCCTACCTACCCTAAAATGATTCCTAAAGACAATCTTGATATCTTCATAAGGTATCTCGTAGATGTCCCCTCCTGCTAGTAGGTTTAGGGTATCCAGAAGATCTTCCCTTACACCTCGGAGTAGGACTAGCTTCAGTGACTTAGGATCAAGTGTGAGCCTGGCCCTTTTGCAGCTAAGCTTGAATATTTCTTCATAATCCTCTAGGGATTCATCATGCCCCAAGGTCATCCTAAACATTTCCTCTTTATTGTCTTTGGACTTGCAGTAGTCTCAGTACTTGTTGTTGAAGGCTTGTTGCATCTGAGCCTAGGTTGTGATGATATCCCCAGGTAAACCCATGAAATAGCACAGAGTTGCATCCTTGAAAGTGGATGGGAATAGTTGCAAATTCTGCTCATCAATGGTATAATCATAATTTATGCATATGACAACAAACTCAAACAAGAAATTATCTAGATCTTTTGAGGTCAGGCCATATAAATGAGAAAGAGCAAAGGGGCTTATGTTTTTCATCTTGGTATCCCATTAGTTTCTTTGAGGGGAAAGGCATCCTAAATCATTTCTCTATCTCCTCTATCATTTCTATTTTCAGCCATTAGGTCAGTTGGAATGGGTTCTCCTTCTTCTTCTCCCCCTGTAGGCTCTTCAAAAATCTCTGGTTGTTTTCCTAAGGGGTCCTCCAATTTATAGATACCGAAGAAGAGGGAAGGTTGGTTGTATGAAGTGGTGGGGGTATTTGGTAGAAATTTCCCTAAGTTATCCCTATTCCTACGAGGCATGAAAGAAGTGTTTTTTGCTTTGTTTTATGGTTTTTTCAAGCTTTGAGGCTAATTGCAGAATTGAAATCACAAACTGAATGGAAACTACCTGCTGAATGAAATCTCACTTGCAGAATGAAAAAGAAAGAAAAATGACTTACAATTACTTTTGCGGAAATGAAGCTAATAGCAGAATGTTAGAGATAAGAAATGGAAGAAAGAAAGCATAAATCACATCTCACTCAGACACCTCCCTGGAAATGGCACCAAAAAGTGATGAGCACTAGTATTGCAGCAAGAATGCTGCAAATCTTGGGGCTACCAACTTTAATTTATCAAAGCAAGGTCCGTACAAACTTGGAGGTGATAATGTTGTATACACAAGCATATGCGATGGGTCCGCTCTTTATCTCTACTAAGATGGTGATAGACCACTATGTTTTCTCAAAACAACCTTCTATTGATTCAAAAGAATCTTGATTACCAATGAGGAAAAGGGTAATTTAAACTAACTGAAATCTTTTCTACTGTAGTAAGGAAAAACTGAAATCAAGTGCTTAAACACATCATTCATCTAACTACATCTAAGAGGCTTTTCTTCAAAAGAATGCTCAGTTAACATGTGTGTAAGCCTACTACCTTAGGAATGCAATTTGAAATAACCAAACACTCTATTGTTGTGCATGTAAATGAACACAATAACTCTTTTTTCCTTTTTGTCCTTTTTTGTGTGAAAAGTATGAATGCTAAATCATCTTGGTGATGTGGCAAGTGGGTTAGAGATGGTGGTGGAAGGTCAGATGGCTTAGGAGGTAATTAGGGGTCTTCCCTTATCTTTCTAGATTCTTTCTCCATAATTCGGCCTCAAAACATGCCACTATAGTTCGTCCTATAGGATGTCCTAATGCCTCCTACAGGATGTCCTAATACTCCTATAGGATCCCCTATATTCCTACAGAATATGACTGAGAGAAATAGGAGTGATTTGGAAGGTGGTGTAGGGCTTAGGGAAGGTAAATGGTGGGAGAAATAAGACAAGGAAGTGGCTAGGACTCCTTTAGAACTCAACACAAAATTTGTGAGATGGTTGGATTTGCTCATCAAACTTGGAGAAATGTCCTTTTGGAATGATGAATTTGGTGAGGGACTTAGTGGATTTTGATGATTTTGGATGAATGAAGTTAGGTTGGGGTTGATGGTCATGATATCTCTCTGCACTGCTGAAACTCCTACACGACATCAATCACTGGCATTTATCCATGAATCATGTCAAACAAGAAAGATTTTCAGTCAACTAAAGAAAACATAATTTCATTATCTAGTTTCCTAGTTGAGGCATGAAATTACTTGTAGGATGATGTGAAATACTTATGATATCTAATACAAGGCTGAAGATATCATAAATAATAATTGAATCATATCCTTGAAAATTGGTAAAATGTTGGCCTAAGTAGCAGAGAACCCTAAATTCCATGAGAAATTAGAATTCTGTCTTTTTGGGGCTGCATATGAGTTCTTTCCTCAAACCATGGTCCTTGAGGGAGGAGTGAAGCCAAATCTACCTACGATCAACTTTTTGATATTCCTTTATCTTCCTAAGCTAATGCTAAAGCAATGCACAAATGGAAGCAAACTAATCAAATCCACAACTACTTGCTTTGAAATAATGCTAAAAACAATTCAACCATTGATCCATGAAATCAACTAAGCATAGAAATACAAGGAGAGGAGCCTTTGTTGCTAGGGTTGGGTGCTAACCCAAGAGCTTCAGACCTCTGATTCAACTCAGTGCTGGATCAAGAAAATGTCCATTCTCATTATCATATCAGAAAATTACATAACATTGTCTTCCACAAGACTTGAACTCGAAAATTCTTAGTGATTTTACATCAAAAATATGAATCCTAATGAGGCTCTAGGCCTCTTTACTTATACAACTGAAGTCTCTAACGACTTTATTAAATTTAGGGAGGCTCGACTCCCAAACTCAAGATGAACTTGCTCTTTAACTGTCACTGGCTTGACTTCCTTTTGATATTCATGACTTAGCTGCTTGCAACTCCGAGCTAGTGTGATTTGATGGAGGAATATTTGAATGAGTGAGGATTAAATGAGGAGGATATATCTCCTACAACCTCTCCTCCTTGTCTCATTTGAGTTCCTTCCCTTGATTAGCCAAAATTGCCATGATTTGCTCTCAAAAACCTGCAATCAATGCACATTAGTCCACTAGACATAACATCTCACTTTTACTCATCTCATTAAGCAAAATATAACCAAAATATGTAAGTAATTATGAGAAGAGTTGATTTAAATAAGCTTGGATGTGTATCAAGGTCCATAAAGTTAACCAATGATGAGGCTCATCAATTGGTTTCTCCAAGAAAGAGTTATGTCTAATCTCCCAAGATGATGTGATTATACACGTTTTCAATAGAGTGAGCTTATATGTGCCACATGTCACTATTTCAAGCTTCAGATCTAGAAATGGTGCACAGAAAATTACAGTCCATTTCCTTTCTGTAACTTACAAAATTTCAATCTAAAGCTCAGAGAGAAATTTATGACGATTTTCCCAAGGTCACCTGTTTGGAATGTAATTTGGGAGTTTGCAAAAACCTTAACTTCCTCAGATCATATCTCTGAAAATATAGCGAGACAAGATCTGAAATTCGGACCTGAGGTTCAGTACAATTTCGACTAAAATGGGTTTTTTGTTTGAGCTTCTTCATAGAAAAAAAGTTATAGCGAAAATGCCACGATGACCTATTTGCAGTAGCAAAATGTTAGAATCCAAGTCTCTGATACCAAATGTTATGAAACCAGCTCACAAAAAGATAGAAAAGAAATATCAACGCCTTGGAAATGAGCCTCTTCGGGGGGAAACCCCTTTTACATTACACAAATGGGCAATTCTTGGATGATACAAATGATAAAACCTCCTTTCTATATATAGGAGTCTAAGGGGTCACAATATAATCCAAGCCGACATAACAATAATAATATAAGGGCACAACAATAACAATAAGGGCTACAATGACAATAATAATGGGGGAATCACTAGTATTATAGGGACCTAACAATATTGAGTCAAAAGAGTCAACATCATATTTATAAGACGCTTTAGGGAAAAATTCAATTGTAAAAAGAATAATTTTTTATTTTAGAAAGTCTTGAAAACTCCAAAAGTACAAGCCAGCCCTAATAGTTACAAGTCAGCCTCAAGGAGGGAATTCAACCCCTTGAGAAGGTTACATAAAGAAGCAATTTGACCTCATTTGGACATACTCAGTCTACAAGTTCGATATCATAAGAAGAAATTTGATTTATAACTGGGAGAATCAGGAAAGGAGAGAAAAATTATGGGATAAGAAATAAGGATGAAAATATATTGTTTTGGGCTCTATCTCTCTCACACGTGCAACATTCTAGGGATTTTGGGCTAAAAAAAGAGGCTGAAGTTGCAAAATTGATTTGCAATAGGATGAAGTGCACTATTTTGTAGTAGGAAGGAAGGATACTCGATCTAGACCTTGTTGACCTTAAGAGGAGTTGTCTTGCTCCAGGAAGGTCTCAAGAGGAGGTTGATCTAGGGTTTCCTTGGACACTGCAACATTGAAATTGCAAGGTCGAAGTTGCAGGTTGAGTAGTAGTATCGAAGCTGGGAGTTAGAAGTTGCAGTGTGTAGCAGTTTGGTGCAAAATCAAGGAAGTACTTGAAGAAGGGTTGACTTGGTACTAGGAGAAGGACTTGGTCTAGGATTTGGGTCTTCGTATCTCATTTGAAGAAGATTCTAAGAAGAGAAGAGTTTCCAAGTTTTCCCCTTGGAGGGGTTTCTCCCTAGTTGAGAGCCTAATATTTGTGTCCTCTATTGTTTCTATGACTATTCTTGATATTATTTGATGAAAATATATAACTAAATAACATAAAGAAGATAAACAAGATTCACAAGAAAATATCAAGTTTAAGGAATAAGATTAATAGCTGCCACTTTCCATTTTCCAACATGGTATCAGAGCTAAGGTGAAAGAGGGAGGTAGTTGAAATGACACTTGTTACTTGTCAAGGGGAAGGTAAAACGAAGCTCTTCAAGAATAAGTTGATTGTCAAGAGGACTCATCTGAGAAAAGAATCAATGAAGGAGGGTTTCTACATTAAAGGAGTTCAAGTATACATCAAGCTTACATCAAGGGAAGATCTAAGAGAAATACTTCAAGAAGAGTGTTGATCTCTCTAGAAGAATTTCTATTTGAAAGGCATCTTTGAAGGAAGCATCAAGGGACTTCAGAAGTTTTTATCAAGGAAACTTCAAAGACCTTGAAGGCATCAAGAATATTGATAGAATCATTGAAAAGAGTCTTGGTCTCAAGTAAGTATCATATTATTACATCATGTATGAATCTTCAAGTCATATGGGTTATTTCTGTAAGGAGACAAATAAGCTCATTGGGGCATCAAACTATCTAGCATGGAAGAAAATAATTGACTTGATACTCACAAAATAAGAAGTAATGGAATATATTATTGGGGAAATCATTGAACCAAGCAAAGACAAGACACAAAACAAAGTACAAGAAAGGGGAAGTAAGGGCTCAAAGGACCATAGTTGAATCATTTAAGCATTCTATGGTTCCATTTGTTGAAAACTTGAAAACTTCGAAGGCTATGTATGAGAAGCTAGTGAATTTGCACTTTGTAAGTACAACATGAAAAAAAATGTCTTTATGGAATAAGTTATATAGAATGAAGAATTCAAAGGATTGTGATGTGGCATCCTTTGTCATGAGATTCTCTCAACTAAGAGGCCATCTACAAGGGCTTGGGGAACCTATTACTGATTCAAAAGTAACCATTTATATATTAAATGCATTGCCACCACAATGGAGAAGGTTTTCTAGAAGAACTTACTCCAAGAAATATTCAACTCCCTTTAACGATTTGTGGGCTTAATGCATGTTGGAAGAGTAAAGGATCAAAGAAAAGGATGATATTGGACTAGATAATCAATCTCAATATTTTCTATCCCGAGCCAAGAAGCTAAAAAAAGGAAATTTTGGGAAGTCTAAGGAGAAATACATGTACAAGGTTCAATGCTTCAAGTGCAATGATTTTAGACACTTTAAGAGGGACTGCCCAAACCAACAAAACAACAATAGAAGATAATGGAGTGAAGCTCATGTATTTGAAGCAGTGGGAGAACCCGAGAAGAAGGGAAAGAAGGAATAAGTCAAGGATCTTGACTACTGAAGAAGTTTCACTAACTATTAGGTTCTTTTAGGATAATATGTTTTTCATAGCATCATAGAAAGAAGCATATGATAGTAGCGTGTCTAGAATTTACATGATTAAGTTTCTTTGTATAAATCATCTATATAGATGGATAGATAACCCATTTTTGCATAATGTTCATCCATGTATTGTCTAACATTAAGTTAGAAGTTGTCATCCTACTTAATTGAATAATCATGATTCAAGAAAGACCATCATTTTGGAAGGTATTTGGGAAAAGCATCATGACAAGGTTAGTAGAAATTCCATGTAATGTGGAATCAATACTAGTAAAGAGATGAAATAATGCAATGGGATAGTTTGGATGTAGGCTCTTTGTGAGACATATGAATAATTAGATGATCGAATGAAAACATAGGAATGCATGCTAGATATAAAACTTTGGATAACATTCATATGTGTATAATCTTAAGGAAATAAAGTTAGTCATAAAATATAATTAGGTATATGGATATATGATGCTTGAAAAGAACATGATTTGACTTACTTAAATATGTATAAATAATTTAAGACTTTCTCTAGAATATATATAATAATTATTAACATCTAGTATAGTCTTTGGAAGAAAATTTGTAACTTGGTAATCAAGTTCGACCCTTGGGCACTCTGATGCATGAAGAAAAAGTCATATGGATATGGATCATGAGGATGTTGATGGAACAAGAAGGTCATCATGATGAGGTAATTTTGATTTTTCATTTTTGTTGGTTATCTGGTTAAATATTATTTTTCTACCTGGTAAAATGTTGCAGGGATACTTGATTATAGTTGAAGAAAGTTCAACTGTAAGGATGAAAATGTATGAGGATTATTGAGGGAAGCTCAATCTCGGGTACCTGGAAATTGTGAGCTCAAGATGTGGACATATTGGCATTAAAAGGTAGTAGTGTGAGAAGATAACTTGAAGGTCAAAGGAAGACAAATTTCAAGAAGAATTTATGACTAACTGGAAGTTTAGAAAGTCTCAATGCAGTGCTTTCATATCGAAGAAGAAGGTGATGAGAAAGAAGATTGACCTGGAACCCATCACAAGATTGAAGATAGAAGGTGGCTCCATGATACATTGAGAGAAAGAAAGCTCGATGATGTAGAGGAAAGATGGTGTCGAGAAACTATGAAGAACTAGTAGTTGATAGTCTTATGAAAACAAGTTGTAAGGCTTGTGATCACAACTTCGCAAATATAAAGGAAGTCTAGATCTCCTCTAATTTTAAGAGGGAGTAAAGGAGTAGGGTTCTATTCTTGAGATTAAGGATAACAGGGATGTCCTCTCTGGTTGAGAGGGAAGTGATATTGGACATCGCATGTGCGTTATCATCTTTAGGTGATCAAGAGATAATGATAGAGGATTGGATAAGCATTTATTGTTTCCTTGAGGATAAAACAACCAAGAAAGGAAAGGTATCGACACGTTTTGAACATGTGATAGGTATCCAAGAGAAGAGTGGTCAAAAAGGACAAATATTCTTTGAGGACTTGGGATTGGAGATCCAAAATAAGCATAGTCTTAAAAGGACATACCTTGTAAACATCTGAATGGGGTATGTACCTTGTAGAGGTAGTGTAGTATCACAAGTAAAGCTTCCCAACACAATGCTCTTGATTAAAGTAGAACTTGTCTAGTTAGGCCTCAGAGACAGTGTTGGTCATGATGATGATGCTTACAACATGGCTTATGAATTTGACTCTTGTTGTGAGAACTCTTCAATTTGAGATGTGATGTTGTACTAGTTATACAGTTATGAATACTTCCCTAGTTAAGAGGGAGTGATAAGAAATGTAACTAGTTTCGTTCTTGATAATTATTGTACTAATTTCAATATGTATCCTATGTAACAAATAAGAAAAGAAAATAAAAGGTTATTATTGTTAAAGCATGGGCTTCATGCTCATTATTGATGGTATTCTAGGTAAAATCATGTTCTTTGTTCTTCTAGGGTTTCTTAGGTCTTAGGATTTATTGTCTTGAGTCAATGAAGTAAATATCATGTTTATAAGAACCTTCTGAGAAAAATTTAGTTGTAAAAAGAATTATTTTTGAATCTAGAAAGACTTGGAAACTCTGAAAGTACAAGCTAGCCCTAATAGTTACAAGTTGTGCTAAAGGAGGGAATTCGACCCCTTGAGAAGGTTATATAAAGAAGAAGTTCAATCTCATTTTGACATACTCACTCCACAAGTTTGATATCACAAGAAGAAGTTTGATATGTAGCTGTGAGAAGTAGAAAAGTTGAGAAAAATTATGGGAGAAGAAAGAACAACAAAAATATCTTGTTTTGGGCTCTATCTCTCTCACACGTGTGAAAATCTAGGGATTTTGGGCTGCAAAAAGAGGTTGAAGTTGCAAGACTGAGTTATAGTAGGACAAAATGAATTATTTTGTAGCAAGAAGGAAGGATACTCGCTCTATACCTTGTTGACCTTAGGAGGAGTTTTCTTGCTCCAAGAAGGTCTCAAGAGGAGGTTGATCTAGGGTTTCCTTTGAATTTGCAAGACTGAAATTGCGGGTTGAAGTTGTAGGTTGAGTAGCAGTATCGAAGCTAGCAGGTCAAAGATGCAGTGTGTAGAAGTTTGGTGCAAAAACAAGGAAGGAATTGAAGAAGGTTTGACTTGGTACTAGGAGAAGGACTTGGTCTAATGTTTAGGTATTTGTATCTCATTTTAAGCAGAGAAGAGTTTTCGAGTTTTCCCCTTGGAGGATTTTTCCCTAGATGAGAGCCTATTATTTGTGTCTTCTATTATTGATATTATTGTTCTTGATATTATTTTATGAAAAAATCTAACTAAAGAACATAAAGAAGATAAATAAGATTCACAAGAAAATATCAAGGTTAAGGAAAATAAGATTAATAATTGTCACTTTCCATTTCCAACACATCCCATCCTGATTTTATCTTCTTGGTTGATACTCTACACAGAAGAAACCTAAGGTGAAGATTGATCCCTTGATTTATCAGGATCACAAAGAAATTAAACAAATATACGATATAAACTATTTTTGATTGAGGAATTAAACAAGAGATATATAGATTAACCAAGAGAGATAGTAATAAAATTAGATAGGACTTAAAGAAAAGAAAATATAGATAGGAATAAAAGAAGTACATGGCTAAAAGAACTTTAATTAGAGGGAAGAGTTAAAAGATATGAAAAGGAGGGATGCGAAGAAAGAAAGAAAGGAATAGAAACAGGGGGGTGGGAGGGATGCATGGGGGCTTAAGATGGGACATAACTAATATTATAAGGATTGGATTTAGAGGACAAGAAATGAATAGTGGATTTCCAAGAATGGCTTAATTGGTACCCATCTTCCTGATTAAATTTATTTGGATGCCTTTTAATTTCTATGGCTTCCTTAATGACACAGTTAGAACGGAAGGGGGTTGAGGCTTGAATTTTGGTTTTGTTAAAGGAAATGAGATGCTTGGTAGTATGGAAGTGTTTAATGATGGAAAATTTGATAATATGGTTGTGGAATGTGTCAACCATATGTTCTTTGAGTCGATCTTTGAAGGATTTTCCAGTTTTCCCTATGTAAGACTTTCCACAGCAACAAGGGATTTCATAGGCTCCAAGATCTAGCATAGGGTCATTCTTGTCCTTGATTAATATGGAAATATGGTTAAGGGTCTTTTGGGGTTTGAAAAAGGTCTCAATGTTCTTTTTAGATATGTATTTTGGATAAATGATCAGTAACCCCTTGAACATAGGGCATGGTTACTATATCTAAGGGAGAGTTAATGGAATGGATTTTAGGATGGGGGTGGAGAACAAAATGAAAGGCTTTGTTGGTCTAAGACGAGGAGTAACCATTGGATTTGAGGGATTTGGTGAGATTAAATTTTTCAATGGGAAAGGAATGAGATGAGGAGATTTAAATGGCTCTAGAGATGAGGATTTCAAGTATGACAAATTTTTGAGCAGGATGACGATGGGAGTTGGCATGAAGGTACCTATCGGTGTGAGTATTCTTCTAATAGACTTGGTGAGTAAGGGAGCCATTAGGAAGGCGAGAGACAATGACATCAAGAAAGGGGAGGGAATGCTTTTTTTCGAGTTCCATAGTGAAATGGATGACATGAGAGGATATGTTATTGAGATGGGAAAGGAAGGCTTGGAGAGATGGTAAACCAAGGGACCAAATAACAAAGGTGTCATCAAAAAATATTTTCCAACATTTAGGTTTTAAGTGGTACGTATTGAGGGCAATGGTTTCGAAGTGCTCCATAAAAATATTAGCCACAATAGGGGAAAGGGATGAACCCATAGTTGTGTCCCCAATATGCTCATAACATACTCCATCAAAGGTAAAAAAGATAGTGGTAAGACAAATTTTGATAAGGTTGAGGGTATAAGAGTCTACAAGCTTTTGAATGAGCTCAATGGCATTAGGGACAAGAATTTTGGTAAACAAGGATACGACATCAAAGATAACTATGATGTCATTTTCATCAAGTTTGAGGTGCTTGATTTATTGGATGAAATCATAGGATTATTTAATAAAGGAGGAAGAGTGGTCGGAAAAGGGACGAAGCTTCTTGGCAAGAAATATAGAAAGGGCATGGGTGGCTCCACCAATAGCGCTAACAATAGGTCTAAGGGGAATGTACTTTGTTATTTGGTCCCCTAGTTTACCAGCTCTCTAAGCCTTCCCTTCCCATATCAATAACATATCCTCTCACACCTAGTTCACTATGAAACTTGAAGAAAACCATTCCCTCCCCTTTCTTGATGTCCTTGTCTCTCACCTTCCTAATGACTCCCTTATTCACCAAGTATATCGGAATAAGGCTCACACTGATAGGTACCTTCATGCCAACTCCCACCATCATTCTACTCAAAAATGTGTTGTACCTAAAACCCTCATCTCTAGAGCCATTTATATCTCCTCATCCCATGTCTTTCCCATTGAAAAAGCTCATCTCACCAAATCCCTCAAATCCAATGGTTACTCCTCATATCAACAAAGCCTTTCATTTCATTTCCTTCCCTATCCTAAAACCCATTCCATTAACCCTCCCTTAACCAAAGTAACCCTGCCCTAAATTCAAGGGGTTACTGACCATTTATCGAAAATCCTATCTAAAAAGAAAATCAAGACCTTTTTCAAACCCAAAAAACCCTTAGCCATCTATTCAGATTAGACAACAACAAGAATGTACCTATGCTAGGTCCCAAAGTCTATGAAATGTTTTGCTTGTGTGGAAAGCCTTACATGGGGAAAATTGGAAGATCCTTCAAAGCTCAACTCAAAGAACATATGGCTGACACATACCATAATCATATTACTAAATCTACCATCATTAAACACTTCCATACTACTAAGAATCTCATTTTCTTTGATAAAGCCAAAATCGTAGCCTTAACCCCCTTCCACTCTATTCGTGTCATTAGAGAAGTCCTAGAAACTGAAAAACATCCTAATAACTCTAATTAGGAAAATGGGTACCAATTAAACCATTCTTGGAAACCCACTATTCATTTCTTGTCCTCTAAATTCAATCCTTCTAATATTAATTCTATCCCATCTTAAGCCCCCCTTGCCCCCAGTCCCCTTGTTCCTATCCCTATATTTATTTATTATCATCCCTCATTTTCATATCATTTAACTATTCCCTCTAAATAAATTTCGTTTAGTCCTATCCTTATTTTAGTCCCATCTATCTTTTAAGTTTCTTTAAGTCTTATCTAATTTGATTATTACCTCTCTTGGTTAATCTATATATCTCTTGAATTATTGAGAAAACTTTCGGAAATAATCACATAGGAGATGTTTTGTCAACGCTTTTCGAACCATCCAGTGTGGTATATTTCTTGTTTAATTCTTCAATCAAAAATATTTTATCTCATAAATTGGTATTTTCTCACTAATTCTTATTCTATTTTGGCCAATACTAAATATATTCATTTTACAGTTTTTGCATAATCAATTATATTTTAATCCTCTCTTTATTATATATATCATTATAATAATTGTAATAAATATTAGTTTATATATATATATATATATTTCTCATTAATTCTTATTCTATTTTGGCCAATAATAAATATGTTCATTTTATTGTTTTTGCATAGTCAATTATAGTTAATCATCTCTTTATTATAATATCATTATAATAATTGTAATAAATATTAGTTTATATATATATGACTTGATATACCCTTTTTCAATCTATTTTAATTAATTTAATATTTACTATCTCTTTTATCAATTTGATTAATTAGTAATTTTATTTTTAATCCATCTTTACCAAAATAATAATAATAATATTTTCAATTATTAGTATTTTATCCCAAATTAATAAACTATGATTTCATTTCAATCCAATCAATTCCAAGTAAAATATTAACATTTAACTTAATTTTACTCACTTTTAACTAACTTAATTAAATTAAATTAATATTTTTAACATGAAATTAATACATTTTTTACTATTATCATATTGAGTATATTTTTATTATTATTTACCCGTGTTAACTTGAATCCTTTAATTTGTATTCAATTTTTATTAATATTTTTATAAAATTTTAATCAACAGTCTCATCATTCTTGCCCTCCCTAATGACTAAATTTTAACTCCTTCCTCTATTTAAACTTGGTCTAGCACTCTTCACATCATGAAAATCTTAATGTCCCTGAATATGGGTGAAGTCTTCAACCAAAATGTTGGGCATATCAATAACAACATATAGTATACGAGAATATTTCCTCTACATCAAGTTAATGAATGTGGAAATATTCATGTTAAAATAATGATCTTGATGTAATAACTAATTATAGTTGTCCACATGCAATGCACAATTTGAATAAACTCTCAAAACATAATTATCCAAAATTCCAAAGTTTTGGGACTTGTCAGGGAGTCAAGGCACTTCAACTCGTTAATGGTTGTCAGTTATTTCAAATTTATATTATGTAGTAGGCTTTCTCTTTATTTTTGCACAGTGACAAAAAAGGTGTATCTTGAACCAACTTATATTGGTAACTGAGAGAGACCCTCTCTACAGGTTTTGAGACCCATAGACAACCGAGAATGCTCACATATTAAATCCAATAGAAGAGAACATAACCTAATATTTTTATATGTACGACCTTCAAATCTCTAGTAGGATCTACGAGATATAATAAAAAACAACAATAAAATTTGCAAAAACAAAATCTATAACTTAGTTTTTTTTTTTAACCTCAAGATTGTCTTTGTCTATCTTACTTATAGTTTCAATATTCATGTTTCAAAGTTCCAAAACATCTGAAAATAGCCAACTGGTTTATGGCTAACTAGGCAAGTTGTATAGCTTATGTGAACTATTAAAGTCTAGGCTAAACTAGGCATGCTAAGCAAGCAAGGGAACTGTGGCTTTGAGGAAAACAATACTAATAGCAGATGGAAAAATCTAGAGATTTTAGCGGCTTTTGCATCTGCAACTTCTTCAATGAAACCTTTAATTAATACCTATTATTTTTCTAAAGCAAGAAAAGTCTAAACAAGAGCTTATCAGTGGAATCTTCTCGAGTTGAAGGTCCTAGTTAATGGTTAGCTCTAGTTATTTGTATCTTTTGAAATCTTGTTTGAAATATAATTTTTAGTTATCAATAACTAGTTTTCAGTTTGAAATATAACTTTTAGTTATCAATAACTAGTTTTCAATTTGAAATATAACTATTTTTAGTTATTTTTAAAATAACTTTTTACTTCGCAAGTAAATCTCAAAGTTTATAATAACAATTACATAAAACTTAACTTAAAATATTTTTAATTTAAATGAATAAAAATTTAAAATATAATTTAGTTCAAAAGAAGAGTAATCTACTTTTGAATTTAATATGCAAAATTGACTTTATATTTAATATGCAAAAATTATAATTTGAGATTAATAGCATATGCATACATATTATTGATTGTGTTTCTTTTTTTTTAAATAAAAAGAATTATAATAATGTATTTAGAGTATCCATATTACTATATTGTAGAGTATGTATATACATCCAAAGATTATTTAAAATTTTTTTGTTTATCTACTTTCATAAAAGCAATGATATTTATTTAATAATTATTGTAGAAAATGATAAAAATTGTATTTATTTCTCAAATCTGTTTTCATTAAATCTCTCCCCGTCATCACAAGCAAAATTATTGATGAATTTAATTAAGTATTTCTCAAACTTTTACTTAGAAATTACATAGAGTAGAACTCACTCAAATAACATATGTAACAACCCCGACTTAGAATATACAAATAATTACGTCAATTTATATGATTAATAATCAACACCTAACTATTCAACTATTTAACATAGAATTTTTGAAAAACACGAGTAGAGACAACTTACCTGTATCGATGATATTCGTTGTGTTTTTGGAGTTGAATGCTCTTTGAGTTCTACTAACTGCAACAAATATTTTTGGGATGGCTCTCCACCCAATCGTAGGCTCAGCTACACATAATATTTCTACAATTGGCAACCCCCCAACCCTCAATCAACATACCACTGCCAGGGAATCTTTTGTCTCACAATTATTTTCTCCCAAGAGAATGGATGAATCTCATCCTCTTCATCATCCATTAAATAGACCAAAAAATGGAAAGGGACCGACAACACATTCCATGTGTCAACATCAATCCTACATCTATATGTCAATCCAGGCTTGTAAACACGAGTTGTCTTGCACTTTCTACATTCAGTTCTTGGTTAGAGCTTTAATGTTTCCTTTATAATGATTAGATAAGTGATGAAACACACAAATTATTGTAAACACACAACTCAAAAGGAAATCAATCCATCTTGCTAACATAGGAAGAATCAATAATCAAATTCAATTTAAAGGCTTTGAAGTCTCTATAAACTTAACCTATTTTGTTCTTGAACTGAAATCTAGACTCAAATGAAGACTTAATTCTTTATTATAGATTCCATTTTGACAGTCTATGAAAGTGAATTCCTAATCAAACAAACTCCGCACATCAACTCAACATTCAGAATCCAAACCCTAATTTCTGGCATTTACAGTTCACACTTGAAAGAATTAAAAGATCTAATCTACCTGCAATGGTAATAAAATTTGAAACTAAGTAATCAATATTGCATTCAATAATTGTTCTTTGATTCAAACCCTAGAATGAGAAAGGCTTCACATTAATTCCACTGTCTTGACAACAAGTAAAATATTTGTATGTTAGGAGCTAATATGAATGCTTTGTTGCATATACTCAACCAAACAACTTGATATCTCACACTTCACTAATATACATACATATTACCTAATCTGTAATAACCGTAGGAATAGGCTCAAATATCAAACCCTAATTCTATCTTCCAGAATGAAAAGCAAATAAGGCAACAATGAATTGCTACAGAGCACACAAAACTGTACTTAAGAAGATATCCTACAATTGCATTTGACATGAATCAAATATCAAAATAAACTCAAGCAAACCTACTTAGGCTCTCAGCAAACCAATACTCTGTCCTCTTAATGAAAGAAATAAATCACACAGTTGATTGCAATCTTACTTCAAAATCTAATCAAACAAAGATTATGCTAAGGCAAGGTTGATCGAAATTATCTCAGGCTGGAAACTACAATTTCAACCAACAATATCTGATTCTAGGTTACAGTAGTTCACTCAAGCACTCAAAACAAAACAAAACAAATCAAACTGTAAGCTGAATCACTCACTTGAACTTCAAAATCAATCTGCAAACTTTATCAAGAAGCTAATAATCTATTGAGAAACAAGACTAGATCAAACTATGATAAGTTAAGCTATTCTAATCAATCAATTTGGAAAGAAATACTCCTATGGAACTCACATTCATGAAAATAATTTGAAGGAAAACCAATCGATTTGATGATGGAAAGAAACAGGCAATGTGATTCTATTCAGAATTAACTGGGATCCACTCAATGCATATTACAAATCTGGCTTCCTAATCCACACAACAAAACCTACACCATATCAATCCTTACTACTCAATGAATTATATCGACTTTGGCATTTGAGGGTTTGTTCAGTGTTTTCAATAAAAGGGACCAGCTCACCACAAGCATTCGATTTACAATGTGATTGAAACAAGTTTTATATGACTGCAACAACACAATAAGAATAATATAAATCGGTGCTTTGGAGAACAGTGTATGACTCTTGTTTTAAAGGTAGGAGCACCAATCTATGGGATGCACACAAGAACCACACATTCAAATTTCTAAAATGAAAGACCTGAAAACGCATATAATGGTCAGCACATTGAAATTGTTCCAAATTCAATAAAAGTCTCCACGCAGCATATAAACGATTAATATACAAACCAAAGGTAAATGAGAAGTAGCTATAACTAACACACAACTATGTTCCTAAGAAATGATACAGATCTAAACCCAGATGGTGGTGGGCCTGACCACACCTCAGAAGCTTAACTACTTATAGAAAATGGAAAGCTTTAGCACATCTAATTCATGAACTCACAACAAACCATCCAACGAATCGATTTGAACTTAATACATGGCCATCATAACAGTCTTTCAATTAAAAATAATATGTCTGGAGATAACATTTCAAAGATACAAATGGCAATATTCTCTTTTGCTCACTAACTTCCTAGTTATTACAGATCAGCCTTTATAGGCGTCGAATTCAGTTAAAAACAACCTAGACCATACATAGCAAATTTAACAACTTTGCTAAATTAATATTCCATATTAGATTGTTGGAAAGTCCTATTCGATTTAGCATAACAAATATTCAACTAACCTGAATATTGATACCAGCTAAGTTTAATGAGGATAATGAAGATCTTTATCATGGCAAAGATTGAACTTGTTTGATCACAGTTGTAGGTGGTTCGATCATCTAGAAGCATGCAGCCTATTCATCCTTTATATCATTGAGTACCAATCCTGAAATGGTTGTTGAGTACAGAAATGGTGGAACATGGTTCATGGACAAGCACTCTCCTGATCTCATCCTTCTCAGTTGCTGCAATATTCACACTCGGTCATATCGATTAGTTAGTTCACTGGTAACAAATTAAATTCGCTTAAACTTAACCAATAAACAACAAAATGAAACAATGAAATGCTTCACCTCATAGTATGATTTTGACAGTTTTAGAGCAATAAAAGTGATAGAAGAGTAGGTATAGGAGTACAAAGAGGACAAAAATGGAGGTGGAAAATAGTGTAAGTGGGGACAAAATGGGGCACCAACATCCTCCCAAGTATATTTGGACGCATGTCCTCATGCATCTATTACATTTTCCAAAAAGGAAAACTTTGATAAACAAAAAGGAACTTTGGTCAAAGACCAACAATATTAATCAACACTTCTATCCCATGTTTAACCAGCGGGGAACATTTATGGAACTGGAGGGTTAACCCTTGTGCACTCAACTTTTTAATGGGCCCATACCTCGGTGCTTTCCAATGCAACAACTACCCGTTCTTCCTCTTCAAGGCATCATTATGAGCATACAACTTCAGATTGGAGTCTCTCACCTAATGAATTACCTCCATGACATAATGAAATAAAACATTATACTTATTAGCCTGCTCTCTGAGTCTGGAAATTGTTTTCTGTAGTTTGATGAGTCGGATTTTCAGATTTTCCTCTGCACCATAAGTGGGAGCCCTGGTAGATGTCATTGACTGTTGTGATGCAATACCTTTAGGTGATTTTGCACTAGTCCTCTTGGCGAAGAAAGGTGCTGACTGGCCTTGGTAGCACTCCTACTTACTAATGGTCGTACAGAAGATAACGTTTCCATGTCTCGTGCAATATCCGCAAGGATATTTGCTTTAGATGTGGCCATGGGGGCTCTCTCAAAGGACACTTCGAACTGTTGTGCATAAAAATCATGAGATGACAAAATGTGGACGTGCTTGGAGCTTGTGCTCTCAGCCTTAGACCACTAGGCTTGAGCGATACTCCAAGTTCATCATAGGCCCTGAGCAGAGGTATCGACTAGAGAAGTCAGGGGTTTACTAATGGGACAAAGGGGTCGCTTACATTTTGACTTCAGCGTGGCATTCTAAAGAATTTGGGAAGGCTCCGACAAAGGCTCTAATGCTTCGTCCTTTGTTATGGGGCTCGACTCAGGTCGGTCCGACTTGACCTTATCTCTTTTCCTTTTTTGTTTTGTGCCCACTTGGGTTTCCACAAAAATTGCTTCTTCTCTATCCTTCAATTTTTTATCAGTTGTCTAGGGTGTTTCATGAATAGGAATGGGGAGTGGGTAGGAGAGGCAAGTGTTGATTGGGATTTAGACACAGGGGTAAGGTCATTCTGCTTCAGTGATTGGCCCACTGTTTGTTGCCTTCCTTTTGTTTGAGTTTACTTCCCAGGAAACTCCCCAACTAGGAAATCTTCCCATGACCTCTTCCACTTTCGCAGCTCAGCGATCAACAAAATTTTGATGAGGCTATGGTGATACAACATGGTCTCAGGTTTCCTACTCTGAGACTGCACCCCTCGAGCCATTTTAAGTAAATTTAATTTCAAGAAGTGGGGGATGTTTAATTGTTTGTCTTCTGTAAAATGAGTCATCAACCAAATATGATAAAGGAAAACGACTGCATACCTCCCCTCATAAGTTATAAAATGTTGCAGCATTGTGAGAAGTGGGTTCCATTGTTCCTTGATGCAACTTCGTAACACTCCTTTTGCCCAACTGAGAGACCTGTAGGCGGGCTTTAAAAACATGGCACAATTCGGAATGTCCATCTGTTCTCCTTTAAAGAATTGTTCACCCTTGTCTGGTAGCCCGATGGCTCTACTCGCTGACTCTTTTATGACTCTAAAACTTAAATTTCCCACTAGGACATGCTCCCCATCAAAACTTCGCGCAAATGCCAAGGCGACCTCATCATTGTAACCTTGGAATTTTTGTAGAAAGTCCGTCCATCCTTTCTCTTCCAAAACACCACTACACTGCTGATACTCTAGGATGCATGCGAATTGACCGAAGGTGGGTTCATGGCGGTCAGCTCCCATTCTACTCAGCACCTGTGTTCAACTGTAATTTCACTCCTACCAACTCTTTGCTGCCCCTGGTCACTTACTGACTCTATAATTGTGGTCTTGGACACCCCTCATCTTAAAATTTAGATGAATGATCGCCTAATCATCATTATGAATTGGGAGCATGATACTGATAATCATCATGATGATCGTCCCATACGTATTTGGTGTAGAGTGCAAACATCATGGATGAGAGTCGGCACACACATACACATGATTGTTGCGAGGTGTCATGAGGTGATGACTTAAGCAAGGACAAGTGTAGATATCATTACACAGCGAGGTAGGAATTATGAGCAGATATCATTGGTGATTGTGGGCTCGTGTCTCACCGAGTGTACCAGAATGTAGTCGATGTGGGATTGGGGATTGACATGTTAGGGAGATATAGAATAGGCTTATGAGTGGAATTTATAATGGGTTTAGAGGTGCATTTTCACAACATGCATTTTAACCATTCATTAATCAAATTCAAGCAAATAAAAGTGCATACTTGAGCCACTTAGGATATTAGTGATTTCGTGTTGATTTCTTGGTTTTGATGTAGTGCCCAAGTATTTGAATGATGCTAACAGAATAATGATGAAGTCGTAACTGTTCTCTGCGATCACTATTCTGGAAATAAAGTTCAAATAATAGGATCTTTGATTTTTTTATTTAGTTTATGTTAAGTATAGATCCTATGGATCAGTTTTGTGCATATCAATCAATAAAACATTCATCCTTAATTGCTGGTAGAGATGAGTACCTATTTGCGAAACATTCATATAAGAAAATATAGTTCTCGATGCCATATATCATGTTGAGTATTGTCTTTCAAAATGAAATCTGTTTATCATTCCATGGATTTTTAACCAGGCTTGGAATGATAATTGCCTGGGCCATTTCTTATTTAGGGAGCTAGAAATGTCCAGAAAGAGAGCTCCAAGGGGCTTCTTTTCCATAGTTATTCCCTTGGGCCCAGAAAAGAATAATTCAATACCTAAAGGATCCCTAAACTACCACTACTTTATTGTTTTACCGAGCCTAAAGTAGTTTGTGCTTGAGGCATTCATGTTTAGAGAGTCTGAGTTGCCCATAGTAGACTCTAGAGGGTTTCCTTTTCGTAAACATTTCCTTGAGCCCAAAAAAGAAGAATTCTATACTTAAGGAATCCCTAGACTAATATTGGTCCATATCATTTTTTGAGTCTGGATCATTCAATGCTTGAGAGCTTCATGTTTAGAGAGTCTGAAGGCCTCCAAAGAAGACTCCACATGTTCCTTTTCCATCAGTAATCCAGCAGGCTTGGATAAAGGAATAAACTTGCTCTTAGTGAATTCCTCCTTTATTCTACATGGGTTGTGGAGAGAACCACCTGTAGATATGAAAAAGAATAGCCCACTGGTTTATATATATAAATATATATATATATATATATCTATGTATGTATAAAGAAATTAATCAGCTGAACCAGTAAGGGGCTCGTCATTTGCATGAATCAACTCCAATGCCGGATCTTGATCCTTTCGTACTTCCTACAAAAACTGATCACGTGAAAGTGGTTTGTGATAAACTTTAAGCCGATTACCATTTACTACAAAATAAGTCTTATCATCATCGATAGTACAAATATGAACTGAACTGTTATCAAAGACTTCATTTACTTCATATGGTCCTAACCACTTAGTAGAAAATTTACTTCTAAAATGCTTAAACTTACTATCATATAACAAGGCCTAGTCACCTAGGCGAAAGAATTTCTTCTTGATAAATTTGTCGTGCCATCTGGATCTTTGGTTCTACACCAACACAGTTCTATGGTAGGAATCTTGTTAGATTTTGTCAAGTTCATTCAATTACATCAGCCTCTGCTCTTGAGCCTCATTTAGATTCATGCCCAACTGAGTGGCAGTCTCGAATGTTTTTACTTGGAACTCAATGGGTAAGAGAACTTGTTTTCCAGAGACTAACTCATAAGATCTGTGTCCAATCACATTTCTCCAAGTGATCTGGTAAGCCCATAGTGCTTCTGGTAACTTATTTTCCCAATCCATATGATGTAGTTGAATGGTTTTTGTGAAGATGGATTCGAAAACTTTGTTCCTAGACTCCACTTGCCTATTAGCTTGGGGGCGGTAAGGAGTCGATTTGCGATGCTTAATTTGATACTGATCTATGAGTGCCTTGACCAATTTTGATGTAAATTGTGTATGTCTGTGATGATTTCACGAGGCACACCGAATCTTGTAAATATTTCCTCAAACAAAAATTCTACTACTTCCTTTTTAGTGGCAGTATACAATGCTTTAGCCTCCACCCACTTGGTGACATAGTCAATGCACACCAAGATATATTTTTCTTCTTCGACATTAGGGAGATGGGCCCTGTGAAGTCCAATGCCCACTTCTTAAAAGGTTCAATGGAAATTTGTGGTTGAAGAGCCATTTCATTGGAGGAAACTGGTCTCCCCATTTGTTGGCAAGCGTCACAACTCAAAACAAACTTCTTTGCGTCTTTAAAAAGTTTAGGCCAATAGTATCCAGTATGGAGAACTTTGTATGCAGTCCTTTTATCGGCGAAATGGTCACCATGAGGCTCATTGTGATTGGCTCTTAACACATCATACATTTCATCTTCCCACACACACCACCTCATAATCAAGTCTGGCCCGGTATAAAATAGATCCCCTTTGCTCCAAGAGAAATTAGCACTACACTGCGCTATATTATGCTTTTCTCGGGTTGACATGCTTTGAGGTAGTTTCCCTAATACCAGATAATTGGCAACATCAACGAACCAAGGAGTAATAGTGGAAATGAAAAATAATGCTTCATTTGGAAATTCATTAGGCATTGGTGTTGGCATGCTTCCCTTCGCAATGTTCAAATGGGATAAGAATTTAGCTACCAAGTTATCCCTTCCAGGCCTATCAATTACAGTTATATTTAATTCTTGTAAAAGAAAAAACCATCTTGTTATCCTACTGTTAGTAATAGGTTTATTCATTAAAAATCTAACAACATAATGATCAGTATGGGCAAATGTCTCATAACTGGTAATATAATGCCTAAACTTTCCTATAGCATGCACAACTGCTAACAACTCTTTTTCAATAACCATATAATTTAATTCAATGGGAAAGAGATTTTTGCTGACAAACTAAATAGCATAGGGAAAGTTATCCTCCCTTTGTCCAAAAATCGCTCCCAATGCAGTATTCGAAGCATCTGTACAAATTTGAAAAGGCAAGGACCAATTTGGCCCTCTCAGTACCGGATATGTGGACAAATTTTCCTTTAGTACTTGAAAAGCCTGTTGACATTGAACATTCCATACAAAGTCAACATCTTTAGTTAACAATTTAAATAATGATGCTCTAATTCTAGTGAAATTTTCAATAAATCATCGATAATATCCTGCATGCCCTAAAAAACTTCTCACCTCTTTTTGCGAGCTAGGAATAGGGATACGTGAGATTACCTTGATTTTTGCTGGATCAACTTGAATTCCTTCTAATGACACATGATGGCCTAGAACAATTCCCTTAGTTTGCATTATCTTACATTTATTGCTACTAAGGACTAGATTAGCTTCTTGAAAATGAATCAATACTTTCTCTAGATTTGCCAAAGCCCGTGAAAAGTCATCTCCATAAACTGTGAAGTCATCCATATAGACATCCACACAGCCATGGATCAAATCAGAGAAAATGGAAAGTACAACTCTATGAAAAGTGGCGGGGGAATTACAATGACCAAAGGGGAGGACTCTATATGCATAAGTACCCCAAGGGCATGTAAAGGTAGTCTTCTCCTGGTCTTCTTCAGTTATTTTTATTTGATTATAATCATTGTACCCATCTAGAAAAGAAAATTATTTCTTACCTGAAAGTATGTTGAGGACTTGATCAATGAAGGGCAGTGGAAATAATAAAGCAATGTGGCCTTGTTTAATTCTCTGTAGTCAACTCAAATATGCCACTTGCCGTTTTTCTTTGGAACCACTATCAGAGGTGACACCCACCTATTGTCATAAATGGGGTAAATGAAATTTGTAGCCAAGAGTTTCTGAAGCTCATATTTGACAATGTCTTTTAATGTTGGGTTCATATGCCTCTGTGGTTACCAAACAAGTCTCATTTCTTCATTTGTATAGATATGGTGGATTCAGGTGTCTGGATGTATGCCCCTCATGTCCAAGTAATCCCAAGCGAAAGCTCCAGTTTGTTCACGAATCATACTCACCAACTATTGCTTTTGTTTTGCATTCAATCTTGTACTGATATGTAAGATCTTTCCTTCAAAAATTTCTACAGATTCTGTGGTGGGTTCATGCCTTTCCTCCATTGCTAGAAAAGAGGCGAAGACAGCTGGATGGCAGGTTTCTTGAAACTCATCTCTAAACACATGCTGATAACCATTAAGAGAGATGGGTAATCGATACAAGGGCTATTGGCTAAAAACTGCTGCAAAACATGTTCATTAGAATGCTCTTGGAGACCTCTACACTGATCTAACGAAAACAAAGGAAACATACAATCTTCGTCTCCATATGGGTTTTCGAGCCATAATGGTAGTTCAACAACTGTCTGGAAAGGGGGGTGTGGAAATAGACAACATTTGGATGTGGGGACCATTAGAAATAATAATTTCACTATTTCTACATCCTATGACGGCATCAACAGTTTCCAACCATGGTCGTCCCAGAACCACGGTGTGTCTGGGCCTAGAGGTTTTCGAAGAAATGACCACGAAGTCTATGGGATATTGCCAAGAGGCAATAGTGACTACTATGTCCTCTAAGGTTCCCATTGGTTTGACAATGGATTTTTCTGCCATTTCTAAAAGGATAGGGGTGTATTTCATTTATTACTGCCCCTAGATCCACAAGGGTATTAGGAAGAATTACTCCATTTATCTCAATGGTGACAATGGGATTCCCAAGGTCATTGTGTTTTGCAGGAAATCATAAATCATAGTGGACATTTGGCTTATGATTTTGACATTCTGGTTCTAATGCCCCTTCCTCCCCGGTTTCTTAATGCATAGATCTTTGGCAATTTTTGTGTAAATTGGAATGTCTCTAATTGCTTGTAAAAGCGGGATTTTAATGCAGACATTTCTTAGTTCATTTTCCAAATCCTATTCAAGTGAGATCTCTTCTTTCTTTACAATCAGTCTTTCTAGATATGGTGGTTCATTTGATTCTTCTTTTTTGTGGTTGTTGTTTTTTCTCATTTTGCAAATGGTTTTCAGATGATCTGGAGGGCACCTCTTCTTAGATAACAACAACTGATTTTTCTTTGTTAAATGTCTTTCCTGATCGTAATTGGATTTCATTCATAGGAATGGCAGTGATCATGTATGTAGGAAACGTCTGGATATCAATGTTTTGCATAGGTTGAGGTAGCCTATTGTGACTTGGGTTAGGTACGGGTTGAGTAGGAAATAGTGTAGGTTGGGGTGGGTTCGAGGTAGCAGGTGCCTGCAAAGATGAGGGGTTATCAAGTGCAGGTAACAATTGATGCAAAGGAGGTGGTGGTAGCGTGGGTTGTTGATACATGTTGGGGTTATACCCTTGCTGATAGGATTGCATGGTTACATTATATGAGGTACTTTTCATATTTGGGTAAGGCACATAGAATTCGGTCTGGGGTTGATAGGTGTTGGCATAGGGGTTTGTCCTCCAATTTTGGCTCCAGGAAATTTTTTGTAGTTGCAGAGTAGCCCAAGGAGGGTAAGATGCTGGGAAGGTCCACCACTGAGTCTAACCATAACATTGGGAATTTGGATCTGGAAACACATTCTGATTTTGGCCTCTCCAAATGGGTTTTTTGGTGGCTTGAGATTGGTCAATGGATTTGATGTTCCCTTTGTAGATAGCCTGTAGGTCGGGAAGTGATGGAAAATTCTTGATTGGGTGTTCTAGAGTGAAAATTCCACAAATCTTAATGGCATTTAAAGGACATTCCCTATCTGCATGTTTTCACCTACACTTGGAACAAACCACTGCCATGGCTACTCTTTCAGCCTCTTGTTTTTGTTTGATTTTCATAGTGGCTAGTTGGTCACTGATTGTGTTGAGTATATTAGTTTTAAAGATTTCTAATAGGTTTCCAAACTCGACTCTCATAACATAATTAGCCACAATTTTCTTTTGCACATAGTCTCTAGAATTATCTTTAAGTTCACAAATCTTTTTGCCTAATTTAGCTTGGCTTCTCGAATAAGTATGACATAGCTCGATTACTTCAACAAATGGCTTCTTATAGATATCCCCACCGCTAAGGAGGTTTAATGTTTCAATGTAGTCATCCCTCAACCCTTTTAGGAACACAGTTCTGATAATCTTTTCATCTAAGTTTGACCCACGAGATTTGTGAAAACTGTATAGGAATCGTTCAAGATACTCCTCCAAGTTTTCGTCTTCTGTTTGTTGCATCCTAAGGATATCATTGATGTCCCTAATCTTACAAATACTTTTTAAGGAAGGTTGATTTCATGTCATCCCATGAGTTTATCATGTGTTGCCCTAGACGCATGAACCATCTAAGGGCTGCATCTTTTAATGTGGCGAGAAACAATTCAAGTTTATGTGCATCCTCATAGTAATTATAACTGCGACATAAAATATCGAATTCAAAAAGAAATGCATCGGGGTCTTCAGATGATTTACCATAGAATAATGGGAGAGATGCCATCAGAATGTCTTTCATGTTGATGTCGTGAGTCACATCTAGGATAGGGAACCCGAAGGTAACTTCCTCTTCATCTTCCTGGTTGTTTCCTCCAAAAATGTTAACATTGCGTTGAGGGCCTTCTCCCTACCCATGGTGTTCTTCGTTATTTCTATTCTCCTCATCTTGGTGATCCATATCTGCAATGGGCACCCAAAGGGGTTTGTTGATTATGGTGTGAATAGGAGGTATTGGAACACAGTTGATGTTGGTTGGCTACTCGTCCATGTTGTCTTGCAGTTCTACTGGTTCTTCTACCTCGATCCCTTCAGGGTTGTCAAAGACAACCTGTCGAATGGTCTTTTCTCTTTGATCTAAGAATTCTTGATCCGAAACCAAGTTGGTATCAACACTTCCTCCTTCTTGTCTCAGTCCTACATATTAATTAGCAACGGTAAGAATGTGTTGAAAATTGGCTACAAGAAATTGCTAAAAATAGAAGTTCTAAAAATAGCACTGCTAAAAATAGCAGTTTGGGTATCAGTGCTGAATTGGGCAATAGGGAATGAAAAATGTAAGTGCTAAAAATAGAAGTTCTATTTTTATCAGTTCTGGTTGGATTGCTATTTTTAGGTAGTCCTTGGTCTAAAATAGTAAGTAAAATTTGAATTTGTTCTTACCAACTGTTTGAATATTAATTAATTAATTCAGTTTGAGTTAATTAGTTAAGGAAAATCAAACTTGAAGTCTTTGTGAGAACATGTAATAATTTCTCCACTGATTGGGGAATGTGTCCTTGATTTATTCCACTAATTGAGGAAAGGATGAGTTCTATATTGAGAGGATCAGTTGACTTAATTTAACTTAGTCAAGTCCAGTTAGATTAATTTAACAGTTTGTTAAATTAATGAGATTCAATTTGTTGATGCTTGCATGCATGTGAAAACTGGTATTTTCATATAACTGAGTATTCACTCACGGATAACTAATGCATGGTAGTTTATATAGAGACCCAGTTGAGATCAGATGAGGGATAATGTATTATCGGTTGCTAGGATATTCCTAGTGAATATTCCTTGCATGAGGAAGGAATATTATTCCTTCTAGTACTGTGTAGTTGGACCTGAGGTGATAGCAAGTATGATTTGGCCAATTATCACATGTTATGTAATTGGACCCCAATCAAAAATGTGCAAGGAAATAGGGGCTTGGAGGACATGTGGAGCTTATATATATAGTCCATGAGCTACATCATCAGAGTACAGAGAGAGTAGGATAGCTTTTGAGATGATTCTTTTTGTATGTTGTTGAGGATTTCCACCTAATTGATAATACAGAGATGGGGTTTCAGGCTGGTGCTTTTCCCAGATAAATTCTTTTGTGTTCTGTGTGATTGGTTCTTTCTTATCAGTTATATGTGTTCATTCTTGATGTTCCTCATGTTCAATTAAGATTTCGCAAAGTTTATGGTAGATGTAGATCTAGTATTATGCTTTAGTACATTGCATATATCAATTTGATTTGTAGGTGAAATTTCTACATGATATCAGTGAGCTAGCTGATTTGCAGAGAAAATTCTACATGGTATCGGCGCATAGGTGATCAAGGAAGAACAATATACAAGAAGGAAGAAGTTTGTGGTTTCTAGATATAGATATCAAGTTCTTATCACATTTCAGATTTCATCAATGGTGTACTATGGTTGAGGCTTGAGTATGCACTAGATGGCAGCACAAACTATATAGCCCGGAAGGATCACATGGAGGTAGTATTAGAGGATAACGGGGTGAAGGAATTATTGATCAAGAAGTCCCCAAGCCCTTAGGATCTAATGCCCAAGAGTTGGCAGAATGGAGGAAGTGTGTGGCTAGAGCTAGGAGAATCATCCTGGAGGGAGTTTGAGATCACATAGTCTCGAGCCTCCATGGGAATGAGACTCCATTTTTGATGTGGAAAACATTGAAAGATCTTTATCAGAATAGTAGTGATCAGAGGAAGCTGGCACTAAAGGAAAAATTTGAAAGATCAAGTGTGAAAAGGGCAACACGATCTCTATGTCTCTGAACAAGCTCACCTCATGCAAGGATGAGCTTGCAAGTGTAGGGGTCATGACAGTTGATGATGACATGGTGAGTCTAGAACTCCTTGGCCTTCCTAAGAGCTGGCATAACTACCAAGACTCGGTTAATGGAAGGGAGAAACTGCTAGATTGGGAACAACTATGGTCAGATTTGATGCAGGAGGAGATCAGATGGAGCACCAGAGATGGTTCTTCATCCACGGAGGATGAAGAGAACTCTGCCTTAGCGAGTAAGGTGAAGAAGGGGAAGGAGAAGGTTTCTCTTCTCGAATCTAGTTCTTCCTATGGTGGGAAGAAGGTTGACAAATCGAAAGTACGATGATTTTGTTGTCATGAGGTGGGCCATTTTGTTACAAATTTTCCATTGAGGAAATCCAAGAAGGGATCCGGGGAAGGATCTGAAGGTGAGGCACTTGCTTCACAGTTTGAGTTGGATTTCACACTCTTCGCATGCATGGTTTCATCCATGGTGGGAAGTGGTTTGTTTCTTGACAGTGGAGCTTCTTTCCACGTGACCGGCGACAAGATTTTGTTTAGTACTTTGGAGGAGAAAGATCTCCGGATACTCATAGTGATGGGTAATGATTACAAGTATAGTGTCTCAGGTGTAGGCATCGTTATTTTTCAGAGGGAGAATGGAGCTTGCCTTACCCTGACCGATGTCAAGTTTGTACTAGGATTGAAGAGAAACTTGGTGTCGATCACGATGCTGGAAGACAGAGGCTATGATGTAGTCTTCAGTAAGGGAAAGGTTTTCCTTAGACACACCATCACTAGACAGGTGAGGCAGATCAGTTCACAAGTCAAGAACCTATATTCTCTTGAGGTTCAAGATGCATGCAAAGCCTTGAGCAGCAAGACAACTGATGGAGACTTGGTGGTTGAGAGGGAGGGTATATTACCTCTCAACATGTAGTGCCAGAAGAAGTCTCAGACGATTGTGGAAGAGCCACGATTGGTGCAGCAACTTCTGGAGGTTGTGGAGCAACCACAACAGGGGAAGCTGAGTGGAGATCGAGTAGAGACATCTACTCATGCAAAGACCTCCAGTAGGGGAAAACTTCGAGCCAGGTGGGCTAAGGGATCACATGCAACCATACCTCTAAGTAGGATATGGGGCAATGTAGAGTGATCATCCCAAGGATGAGGGGTAGGATCCTTGAGGTACCTAACCTCTTGGATGAGACCTTGCTACGGGAGCCCCGATGTGGAGTAGTAGGAACTGACTAATTGGGTAGAGATAGATGCGGATGGAGTGGTAGAGAGTGTTATAGTGCAGGGAATCTTAGGACAACGCAGAGCATGCAGGTTGCAACAATGCAAGAGGCACAAGTGTGTTGCACAGTGCAAAATAGCACAGAGAAGGGTGCAACGGTGCGAGATGCATGGAGATGTTGCAGTAGCGCAGAGGTCGAGAGGGAGCACTTATCAGCAGTAGGTAGAGCTTCAGCATCAGAGTATGTTTCTAGCCCAACAAAGAGGTCGGTTGGGAGTGTTTTTTTGTTCCAAGAGTTGCTGGAGCAACCACACCTAGTAGAAGTGTTGCATGCATAACATTCTGAAGGTACAGGATCAGGTTCGAGAGGAAGCCTTTCTTGTTGAGAGGGAGTGTTGAAAATTGGCAACAAGAAATTGCTAAAAATAGAAGTGCTAAAAATAGTAGTTTGGGTATCAGTGCTGGATTGGGCAACAGGAAAAATGTAAGTGCTAAAAATAGAAGTTCTACTTTTAGCAGTTCTGGTTGGATTCCTATTTTTAGGCAGTCCCTGGTCTAAAATAGGAAGTAAAATTCGAATTGTCTTACCAAAAGTTTGAATATTAATTAATTAATTCAGTTTGAGTTAATTAGTTAAGGAAAATCAAACTTGAAGTCTTTGTGAGAACATTAAATAATTTCTCCACTGATTGGGGAATGTGTCCTTGATTTGCTCCACTGATTGAGGAATTAAGGATGAGTTCTATATTGAGAGGATCAGTTGACTTAGTTTAACTTTTTCAAGTCTAGTTAGATTAATTTAATTGTTTGTTAAATTAATGAGATTTAGTTCGTTAATGCTTGCATGCATGTGACAACTGGAATTTTCAGATAACTGAGTATTCACTCATGGATAACTGATGGACGACAGTTTAGATAGAGACCTAGTTGAGATCAGATGAGGGACAGTGTATTATCAGTTACTAGGAAATAATATTATTCCTCTAGTACTACGTAGTTGAACCTGAGGTGCAACATGTATGATTTGGCCAATTCACACATGTTATGTAATTGGACCCCAATCAAAACTACGCAAGGAAATAGGGGCTTGGAGGACTTGTGGAGCCTATATATACAGGTCTAGATAGTCCATGAGCTACATCATTAGAGTACAGAGAGAGCAAGATAGCTTTTGAGTTGATTCTTTTTGTATGTTGTTGAGGATTTCCACTTGATTGATAATACAGAGATGGGGTTTTAGGCTGGTGGTTTTCCCAAATAAATTCTTCTGTGTTATGTATGATTGATTCCTTCTTATCAATTATATGTGTTCATGCTTGATGTTGCTCATGTTCAATTAAGCGTCCACAAAGTTTATGGTAGATGTAGATCTAGTATTATGCTTTAATACATTGCATATATCAGTTTGATTTGCAGGTGAAATTTCTACATGATATCAGTGAGCTAGTTGATTTGTAGAGAAAATTATACAGAATGGGTATATTAACTGATCCAAAGGTTGTAGGAAATTTAGAACTGGAAATAAATATACCTTGTTATCTCTAGGTCTACATGTACTCCTATGCATAAAGATAAAGGAAATAGAAACTAAATAACAACAGTGGTCAGTCAGAGTTTGGAGTAACCCCAAAAAAGTGGATGCGTGGCTCTTCACCCACGTTTTACCATACACTCTCCACCCTATGACAGTCCTGCAAGATCCTAAAACTCAAATAATAATAGCTACCTGAATAAGAAATTACAACTTCCTTAGCAACGACACCAAAATGTTGAGAGATCTAATAGGTGTATTAATTCTCCTACATCTATATGTCAATCCAGGCTCATAAACATGAGTTGTATTGCACTTTCTACATTCAGTTCTTGGTAAGAACTTTAATGCTTCCATTATAATGATCAAATAAGTAATGAAACACACAAATGCTTGTAAACACACAACTCAAAAGAAAATCAATCCATCTTGCTAACACAGGCAGAATCAATAATCAAATTCAATTTAAAGAATTTGAAATCTCTATAAACTTAACCTATTATGTTCTTCAACTGAAATCTGGACTCAAATGAATACTTAATTCTTTACCACAAATTCCACTTTGACAGACTATGAAAGCGAATTCCTAATCAAACAAACTTTGCACATCAACTCAACATTCGGAATCCAAACCCTAATTTTTGGCTTTTACAATTCACACTTGAAAGAATTAAAAGATCTAATCTACTTGCAATGGTAATTCAATTTTAAACTAAGCAATCAATCTGGCTTTCAATAATTGTTCTCTGATTCAAACCCTAGAATGAGAAAGGCTTCACATTAATTCCAATGTCTCGACAACAAGTAAAAGATCTGTATGTTAGGAGCTAGTCTGAATGCTCTGTCTCATATACTCAACCAAGAAACTTGATATCTCACACTTAACTAATATATATGCATATTACCTAATATGTAATAACCTTAGGAACATGCTCAAATATCAAACCCTAATTCTATCTTCAAGAATGAAAAGCAAATAAGGCAATTATGAATTGCTATAGAACACACAAAATTGTACTTAAGAAGCTATCCTACAGTTGCATTTGATATGAATCAAATCTCAAGATAAAGTCAAGAAAACATACTTAAGCTCTCTGCAAACCAATACTCTATCCTCTTAATGAAAGAAATAGATCACACAATTGATTGCAATCTTACTTCAAAATCTAATCAAACACTCATTATACAGAGGCAAGGTTGATGGAATTTATCTCAGGTTGGAAACTACATTTTTAGCCAACAATATCATATTCTAGGTTAGAGTATTGCACTCAAGCACTCAAAACAAAAAAAAAAAGAAATCAAACTATAAGCTGAATCACTCGTTTGAACTTTAAAATCAATATTCAAACTTTATCAAGAAGCTAAGAATCTATTGAGAAACAAGAATAGATCAAACTATGATAAGTTAAGCTATTATAATCAATCAATCTGGAAAGAAATACTCATATGGCAGTCACATTCATGAAAATAATTCAAAGGAAAACCAATCGATTTGATGATGGAAAGAAATAGGCAATGTGATTCTATTCAGAATTAACTGGAATCCACTCAATGCATATTACCAATCTAGCTTCCTAATCCACACGACAAAACCCAGACCATATCAATCCTTACTACTCAATGAATTATATTGACTTTGGAATTCAAGGGTTCGCTCTGCATTTTCAATAGAGGGACCAGTTCACCACAAACATCCAATTTAAAATGTGATTGAAACAAGTTTTATTGGACTGCAACAACACAGTCAGGACAATATAACTCGGTGCTTTGGAGAACAGAGTATGACTCTTGTTTTAAAGGTAGGAGCACCAATATTTGGGATGCACACAATAACCACACATTTAAATTGCTAAAATGAAAGATCTAAAAATGCATATAATGGTCAGCACACTGAATTCGTTCCAAATTCAATAAAAGCCTCCACGCAACATATAAACAACTAATATACAAACCAAAGACAAATGAGAAGCAACTATAATTAACACACGACTATGTTCCTAAGAAATGATACAGAGCTAATCCCATATTGTATTGGGCTCGACCACACCTGGGAAGCTTACTTACTTATAGAAAACGGAAAGCTTTAGCACAACTGATTCATGAACTCACAACAAACCATCCAACGAATCGATCTGAACTTAATACATGGCCATCATAATAGTCTTTCAATTAAAAATAATATGTTTGGAGATAACACTTCAAAGCTACAAATGACAATATTCTCTTTTGCTCACTAACTTCCTAGTTATTACAGATCAACCTTTATAGGCATTGACTTCAGTTAAAAACAACCTAGACCATACATAGCAAATTTAACAACTTGGCTAAATCAATCTTCCAGATTAGATTGTTGGAATGACCTATTAGATTTAGCATAACAAATCCTAAACGAACCCCAAAATTGGTACCAACTAAGTTCAGTGAGGATAGTGAAGATCTTTATCATGGTAGAGATTGAACTTGTTCGATCATAGCTGTAGGTGGCTTGATCATCTAGAAGCATGCAGCCTATTCATCCTTGATATCATTGAGTACCAATCTTGAAATGGTTGTTGAGTACAGATATGGTGGAACATGGTTCATGGACAAGAACTCTTCTGATCTCATCCTACTCAGCTACTGCAATATTCACACTCAATCATATCAATTAGTTAGCTCATTGGTAACAACTTAAATTCGCTTAAACTTAACCAATAAACAAAAAAATGACACAATGGAATGCTTTACCTCGTAGTAGGGTTTTGATAGTTTTAGAGCAATAAAAGTGATAGGAGAGCAGGTATAGGAGTACAAAGAGGACAAAAATGGAGGTGGAAAATAGTGGAAGTGGGGACAAAACAGGGCACCAACAAGTTACATAAGTATTTCATATAAGAGCATGATAAGGATCACTATGAAGTCTAAATGAGAATGATGCCTACTAAGAAGAAAATACTGCCAATCAATGGTTGAAGTTAATTGATCATGATATTGATAAAATTCATTTCAAGGAATTGTGACAAAGTATGGTGATGTTGGATTAAGAGGTAATTAACCCATGAGTTCTTGTAGGATGGGGATGAATAGAAACAACATTCTAAGCTGGGAAGTAGTAACAACATTCTCAATTTTCAACAACTTTGTGCAAAGAAGAGAGAAGAACAAGAAACCACGTTCACTAGGGGTAAGAATTCAAAGCTAATATGATAATAAGTACACTAGAATAAAAAGGCAAGGAAGTTGTAACTATGAAGTTAGTAGATATGGAATTTTAAGAAGTTGAAACTACTATAGAAAGAATTTTTATTCTCTAGTGCTTCTCTAGCGATATTGATAAATGGATTAGATAGTATGAATGATGACTAAGGATGAATAATGAAGTACATATGAATGTTCCCTTTAATTTTAAGGTTCAAGATAAGGAATGGTGAACTAAAAACACTCACAACTAGCTAAGGAACGATAAGGGAAATTGTTTACAGGTTATGTTCTGAAGATAACAATGAAGAAATAAACCATGTGCAGTAATGAGATTAAGTGGTATTGAGATGGGAATTGGATGAGATAAGGAATATTTTGAGGGTGAACAAGGATATTTACCCAATGGTGGATAAATCACGAAGTATTGATTGACCATTTGCGCAAGAGAATTAAGCATGATAGAAAATTAAACCACGATGACATAGTGTTTATATGTGATTTCATATAGCATACATGGAATGAGTAATCCAAGGGTGTAAATTAATGTAAAACTAGAGGATATTTTATTTGATATTAACAATTTAAGGAATGATTGTACAGCGAGTAATACCTTAATGGTGAAATTCACTATATTTCCTTGGGGAAGGAAGAATACATGACTATAGACTAAGGCTCAAGATTATGAAGACCATTTTAATTTTAGTGCTTAAATGAGTATATCTACTATGTAAATAGTCAACTTCCTAGTTGAAGGAATATTCAATGATTATTGAAAAATAATTGGTATCTTGATCAAAACATGACATAATGGTAAATATAAAGATTATTATTTTCTAAGACTCAAATCAAGCTCAAAAACTTATATCTGGAAACTAACCATTTTGCAAGAGATATGGTATAATAATGAGTGATTATATGCCCAATATAATGTCTACTAATAGTATTCATGAGATAATTGAGATCCTAAATGGATGTTGAATAATCTTACTTTATAGTAGGTATTCATTTTTATAAACGCAAATGAAATTGATTTTTCTAATGAATCATGATAAGGATGCTTATAGTGTATTATTGTTCTATACCTCATAAGTATTGAGATGATTCTCATATTATTGATGTTTCATGATATGATGGTATGATGATAATGATGCACATTTGGTTCATATTTATTTGGTTGTTACGATAATGATGTTGGATGTTCATGATGAATATGATATGCATAGGGATTATCATGTTATGATATGTGGTATATTGACATGTGCTTCATTATGTGATGATATGTCTTTGATGTTGATATGTTGATGTTATAACTTATGAGGATATTATGATGTGAAACATGTGGTAATTGCATGTAGATTTTACGACATGCATGAGCATGCAGTTCCTTACTATTCAGAATGTGGTGATTAATAATGATGTTATGTTATCATGAAGACATTGAAGAGTTGGCATGTGGATTATTTTCTATGATAGTATGACTATAACTAATGCATAACCTACATGTTTAGATCAGGTGACTAACATGAACTCCACAAATGGGCCGAGAGGGTCGGGTTATTTGATGATCTCGCGGGAGTCCATACCTGTGAGGGAGAATATGCAAGACCATATGGGTTGGGGACAAATTCAATCAACACTACATATGCTAGTGGTTTCTTTGTCTTGTATAGATCTTGATGGATAGCTCTTGAGGGGCTATGGGACCATCTTGAGGAGGCCAAGTCTCTAATATTAGATTGGGATGTTGAATAATGGTGGGGGTGTAAGGACTTTGATGCCTGGGGTTGTGCACCTTAATGAGTGTGGAGGAAGTGGGTCAGCCTTGTGAGATGCCCAGAGTCATTGAGTATTGGGACTAGATTTTTTCCTTGGGGAAGATGAGGTCTAAGCCTTGGCATGAGCCTTAGGGCTAGCCATAGGATATGGTATAGACCAATGAGGCTTATGCTTGGTTCTGAAAGTGGGAAAAAGGACAAAGATTCCTTGGGATTTCTCAAGCATTGGGGAAACTTTCGATATTGGTTGGTTATACTAGTTCAATAGAGGGTGTTGGGTAAACGTGAAGTAATAAGTAACTAAATAAAATAAAATGTTAAATGATTCAACTTAACTTCAAGATTAAGTTCCTTAAAGAGGGGAGTATGTAATACCCCCTAATAATAATAAAAATAATAAATAAAATATTAAAATATAAGTAAAAAACAATATAAATAAAATAGTAAAAAATAATAGCTAAATATATTGAAGAGAATTTATATAATAATAACGTAGTTCTATAATTAATAATATATATATATATACTATATATAACTATAAAAATCGTAAAAATAAGTAAAGTTAGCAGAAAGTAAAAATGAATAAAATAAGAAAGAGTTAAATTAAGAGAAATATTAAACTAAGTAAAACTTAAAATAAAGAAATAAAAGTTGCCATGTTGACACATGGAATGTGTACTTTATGTAAATCCCGTTCCATTTTTTGGTCTATTTAATCAACGATGAGGAGGATGAGATTTATCCATTCTCATTGGAGAAAAGTGTTTTGAGACAAAGGATTCCCTGGAAATAGTACGTTGATTAAGGGCTCGGGGGTGGCCAACTGTAGAAATATTGTGTGCAGTTGAGCCTATGGTTGGGTGGAGAGTCAACTCCAAAGTATTTTTTGTGGTTAGCATAATTCAAAGCGCATTCAACTCCAAAAACACAAGTAAGGAATATCGTCGATACAGGTAAGTCGTCTCTACACGTGTTTTTTGAAAATTCTATGTTAAATAGTTAAATAATTGGGTGTTAATTATTAATCGTATAAATTGATGTAATTATTTGTATATTTTATATCGAGGTCGTTACACAAATTTCTGAAGCTTATCCTTCTAATTATCATGACAAAGATTCTCATCAACTGAAAGCTTCATATCTATCAAATACTTATGTGAATGATCAGCTCCTAGTCCTTCTTGTGAATATTGTGATGATAATCATTTTCATTATGGCACAAGTTATCATCTTGAGTGTTGATCAATTATTAATTTATTTGGTGGATCAAATTCCTTATATTGATATATTAATGTCCCAAGTTAATATTGATCCATTGTATCCTAACTGGTTTCTTGTATTTGCTATACTAGCATTCATTTTCAATTCTTTTGATTTATGTGTCACTGGTCTAGTTTGTAATCAGATACAAAGGGAACCAATCGAGGATTGATAATATTATGATAAAATCGATCCATCAGATCATAACATTGAGTCTAGCAGATGTCATACAACTAATAATTTTTTTGCTAGTATATCTGATGATAGTTGTTCCACATCAATTGATCTAGTTGAACCAATAAAATTTCATAGTTTATCAGTTCATTGCTCGAATACTTGTTAAAAATTTAAGGCATTTCAACCTTCATGGATGGTTATTTCAGGATCTCACGATCTTGATAAGACTTCTAAACATGATCATATCAATTTCCCCTCACAAGATTCTCTTTATAATTCAAATGGCTTAATTGAAAGTTTATTTTAGGGTTTTCAAGAGGATTATTTCAAACTCCATGAGAGGATATGTGATTGGCTCAAGGAATCTTACTTAACAAGCTCTTTTGTTAATAATAAGTTTTCACCTTTCTTTATATTTTCTAAGAATGAAAATGCGGACAAAGGTACATTCGCAAGAAGCTTTCGAGGTTTGTATTATGATAGTTATGAGCAAAAAGGTATGGTTGAAAGTTGGTTATTTATGGCACAAAAGGAACGACCTTCAATTTTGTGTGCAAGCTATTCAATTTTCTATCTTTTCTTTTGCACATTATTTTATATGAATTTTAATCACTCATATATTTGTACTTACAGGCTGGAAGCAACTTTAGTGGCTACATTGGAAATTTCAATTCACTTAGTCCTGACCTTCTAGCCCATTAGATTAGGAGTAGGTCTAGCTGCAATTTTAGTTTTCTAGTTGCATTGCATGGCCTTGCATTCCTATTTCTACATCTAGTTTTTCCATTTTCTTTGGCTCTTGTTTATGTCTTGCATGTTACTTTTCTTTCTAGTCTTACAATTTTTACTTTCTTTTTTTGCTTTTGTCCTTTTATTTTATTTATAAATAAGTAGTAGGATTTCTGTTCATCATTCAGAACAAAATTACATACATAATTTTTTGCAGTTGGTCTGCTTGATTGGAAACCAAACTAGGTGAAGTATAGCCATATTCTCATTAGCGTCTTGGCTATAACATTGCAGATGTTTTTCTTCCTAGTCACTAGTTTTGAAAAATTTACAAGGGTAGCTCCAGATTTGTATGTGACTTCTACTATCTTCATATTATTAGCCCATCAACTTGGACCTAATGTAATTTAGAAACTTAACAGGACTAGACATAACAACACCATACAACATAACATGACTATACAAATTTTTGAACAACCATATCAAAAACCATAACAAAGGAATATAGATTTAGATTAGTTATCAGGGTCATCACTCGTTGGGGGGTCTGCTTGATTAGGAGGGTCTTGATCACTTCCTTGGCATAATGTCTCTCCTCTCATTTTGTGCAGACACACACGACAAAAAGTAGCTAGTTGGTCTTCTTCATTTCCAAAGAGAATGTCCAAGTGATGGACATAGTGCAAGAAGGTGTCAAACTTTTTCACCTGGGAATCAATATGATCCTTCTTATGGTGTTTAATGTCAACCAGAGTGTGCAAGTGGGTATATAGTCTCTCTACTCATCTCCAGAGGATATCAAGCTTCCACAACTAAGCAACATGAGAACCAATTTTTGCTATAATTTTTGCCATCAACTTTTTTATGTTTCGCATGGTATCAATAGTTTTATGATACAAGGTTTCTCGAGTCTAAGTAATGCCTAATTTTTATCACCTAATCAACCTCCTCTGCCACACGACCCTATAATTTGTTTGCTCTTTCCTCCCATACTTCTTTCTCTTTAACCTCCAGAATGGCTTTTCCCGCTTTTGGGACAAGGTCCACATAAGCTTGTGTAACCTCCCGTGTTGCAATCTCTACTCTTGTTCTTTTGTGAGGGGTGGTTGATGATTGCCCACCTCTCAATCTTCCCCTACTATAAACCTTCCTACCCTGGTCCATACTACTATGAGCTATTTCTCCTTTCAGCACCAAAAATATGACTTGTTTCTTGAGGACTCGTGAATATTTGTGAATGAAAAAGTAGAAAGGGGAGTAATAAATAGTATCATATGCTCAAAGCTCGGAGTATCCACTATTTTTCAACTTGCTTGTTTTGGCCATTATTACCATATTTGGGTGTGATGACTCACACAGATTCATCTATGCACACTGTATCCTCCGCGAGTCTTCTTCAGCTGAGATCTACTCGTTATTACATGATTTGACATGGGAATTAATTCATAGCACCTACACGTTGAATTATAATCATTATTGTCCTTGGGGGGAGGGGAATTTGTACTCAAGAGTGTACCCTCCTCTATTTCCACCTCATCGACCTTTAATCTCCATGTATTGTCTTTTTGGATGTTTCCAACACCACTTTGTTGTAATAGTCATCCCTTGTGTTGGTTACAAGCCAACCATGTCATCCACTTCCTGATAATCATTAAACATTTCTTGGGTTTTGGGGCCCCCAGGGTGCATACCCTACTCACCGATTTCCATCCATGTCTGATCAAATGTCTTCATATCCAACTCGGTTATGTTAGTGTAGTCATCCTTTAGCTTTCTTGATCATACCTCCTCCCATTCATAGTCACCCTAGTCTGCCAACTCCTTCGCCCCTTCATTCATCAGTCTGTCTGCTCGTTTGTTGGAAGATTGACGATCAAGGTGAAAATCCAAGGTTAGCATGTGAACCAAGTGTCCATGAATCCTCTGAATGATCTAGCTTAGGTACCAGTGCTTTGTCACCTTCCCTAAGTTGGATCTGTATTATATCCTTCTAGTTGCCTTGATTGACAAGGTTGAGTCTTCTTCTGTTGTGCAGTGGTGGATGTTGGCTTTAATCAACAAGTCTAGCCATTATTCCAGATATAGAAATTCCACTGCATTATTCATCATTGTTCCTAGATTAGAGTAGCAGAGTCTGATGATTTTAGTGGTGCTATTCTAAATCACTCCTCCCATGCCAACATAACCTAGGTTTCCCTTCGAGGCCCCATCAAAGTTTAACTTCAGAAAAATAGCCACTAATGGTGTCTAGGATGTTATCAATCCTTGTAGTCAATGGTTCCTTTCTCTTGTGAAGAAAAGGTCAAATTCCTTTCAGTCCTAAGGTTTCAAGGATTTGACTTTCTTGAGCTATAAGATTATTATTTTTATTTCACACCTGACATCTTAGGGTTGTTTCATGTATTTGGTGTAGGATTTGGGGGATCAATGAAGAATTCATGGAAGCATTGTCTTGGGATATCATGTGGTTTCTCTCTTTCCATGCCACCCAGATCACGAAACCAGGACTCATGCTCTATATAAGATTAACCCCTTCATATCTCAGTATTTCTCCTCTCCAATTATTTAAAATCACTTGCATATTATCTCTTTGTCTATTTGACTGTCAAAATACCTGAGAAACCTAGTCCCATAGCATAGCTATGTACTCACAACTATTTATAAAATGGTTGATAGTTTCTTCCTTCTTTTGACATAGGCTATAGTGTGAGGGTCCTGCGAAACCTATACAACATAAGTTGTCCCAGGTAATAGTTTTTTTGTTCATTACCAGCCAAATGAAAATTCTGATTTTTGGCCACTACTGAGATGCCCAGATCTTACTCTAGTTCGGCCCTTTGATATCTATTTTATTCTCCATGAGGTATCTACATGTTTCCTTTAAGGTAAAATGGTCACCTTCTTATCTTCTCCTTCCTATCTTCCACTCTCTCTGTTTTTGGTTGGTTCCCCCTAGGTCCTAGTACTGATGAACCATCCTTTTACCTTCTACTTGCAACATCTCCTAGAGTGCAACTCATTCTGGTCAAGCTAATTTAGGTTCCCACTGCCATGTGTCCTCCCAAAATAATGTTGTTCTACCATTCCAAACCTCCCAAAAACAAGGTTCCTATATCAATCCCCTATTATTCTAGGCCAATGTCCATGAGGCGAATTCTATCCTTTTATCATTGAACCTTATCAAAGCTTGAGGGTGCTACTCTAGAGCATATTTGGCCTTAAAAAATGATTCCTAGGGGAGGTTGACATCCTTAATCCAGCACCACCATAACTTGGTTCCACAGACAAGACTCATTTTTCTTGGGTCAAGAAGTCCTAAACGCCCCTGTGACTTTGTCTTACAAATTTTATCCAAACTTACCAGCACCCATTTGTTTTTTTCCTCTACGCCATTCCATAGGATCTTCTTGTGGATTTCTCCGATTTTATTGAGGATGACTTTGGGAGTTAGGAGCACTGGTAATAGAAACATAGGGATTTCCTACAGAAACCAATTTTGTTAGCACCAATCTACCTTCCAGGTTTAAAGCATGGTAGGTCCAATGGTTGAATTTGTGCTGTAATTTTTCTACTAGGTTCTCCCAGATGGCTTTCTTGAAGACTTTGTCCGTTAGGGGAACTCCTAGGTACATTGATGATAGGGATTTCCTTTGAAAACATAAAATGCGAGAAAGGTTTCTTTGTGTAGATATATGAGTATTAAAAGGAAAACCATGGACTTGGAATGATTGACTTCCATACCTGAGGCAGTTGTGAAATCCTTAAGGATATGTTTGTAGGTTCTTGCCTCCTTGACTGATTGGAATCCATGTCCAATTGTGCCATCCACAATTTTTTTATGGGTAATCGGATTGCATTTTGCATAAGGTTGTAAACCCTTGATCTCTCCTGTAGCAGTCACATTTTTAATGGCTTTGTTGAGACCTTCCATGGTCAACATGAAGGCGAAACAAGATAGAGGGTATCCTTGTCTTAAACCTCTCGTTGGGGAGAAAGGTTGTGTTGGGGCCCCATTTACCAATATTTAAAAAATTGTGGAGTTAACAAGTATTATCCACTGGATCTAATGTTGTCTGAATCCAAAGGCTTCTAAGAGGTTCACTAAGTATTCCCAATTTAGCTTATCATATTCCTTAGCAAGGTCCAACTGCATAATCATTTCTGCATTTTTATGAACCTTCAGGGAGTGAAAGATTTCATGGGCCTGGATTATATTATCTAAGATCTTCCTTCCTTCCACATAATCATCATCTTCCTCTGAGACCAAGATTGGGAGTAGGGGTTTTATTCTGTTTGTAATGAATTTTAAGATAATTTTATAGATGACATTGCATAGGGAAATAGTTCAAAACTTATATGGAGTGTTGGATTATTTTTCTTTTGGGATCAAAGTTATGAGAGTAGAATTTAGGGCTTTGAGTACTGAAGCCAATTTGCAAGAATATTTTAATAGCTCAAAAATCTCACCTCCCATGATTTCCCAACATGCTTTAAAAATGTCAATAGTGAACCCATCCGAGCCTATTGATTTTCCATTAGGAATATCTTGCACTGCTTGTTCTACCTCCTCCTTTGAGATTGGCCTGTTAATATTATCATTCTTCTCCTCTCTAATTAGTTTGGGAATATTTCTAAGGATTTTCCCAAGGGCCTATGATCTCTCCTGGTGGTGCTGAAGAAATATCCTAGAATATTTGGACCAGTGTTTGCTCAATATCCTAATGGGAATGAACCTCCTTCTCTTCATGATATTTTAGACTGAAAATCCTGTTGTGATTTCTATGAGAAATCATGGTACGATGGAAGAATTTGGTGTTCTTCTATCCATTGTTCTTCTCCCCATCTTGAAGCCATCAAACTCTATATTTTTGTCTCCATAGGTTTTCTTATTTTTTGCATCGCTATTTCCATTCGTGTTCCGGGGAGAGATCTTGTTTTTTCTTTTCCTCTGTGAAGCCCTCTTCCATTGCCAATTTCTATTTTAGCTTCTATGTTCTTCTTTTATTGAAAAATATTCCCAAACTCATGTTTGTTCCATAGTTTAAGTTGTTATTTAATAAAATGCAGCTTTTGTTGTAGCCTGAACATCTTGGAGCCTCTAATAATTCTAGCTTCTTGCAACCATTGCCTCACATTTTTTTACAAAGCTGGGATGATCCAACCGAAATCCTTCAAACTATAAGGGTATTTGTTTGGTACCCTTGATCTGGGCAATCATGGAAATAGGCCAATGATCAGATTTTCTACTATACAGGATGTCAATTTCCATAACTATTCCTTGCAATATTAACTCCTCTGAGACTAAGAATTTGTTTAACCTTGAAGCCACCATATATTTAGCTCCCCTTTTATTTGTCTAGGTAAATACTCCATTTGAAGTCTCTAAATCCACCAACTTCAAGCGGTCAATCATATTTTGAAAAAATTCAGAGTCTTTGTCCAGTTTCCTGGTACCTCCTTTCTTTTATGCCAGGGAAAGAATCATGTTGAAATCCCCTTCTAAGATGCATTTTGATGTGGGATACCTTCTTCGAAGAGTTTCTAGGGACTAGATAAAATCAAGATTCTCATCAATCAATTGACGATCATAAACATTAGTGCAAAAAACTAGATTTGGTGACTCTATGTATTGTATGACCAGAGACAAAGAATTACAAGAAGCCTCTGAGGATACAACATGGATTGCTTGGGAGTTCCACAAGGTTAAGAGCCCTCCTACGAAATTCCTAGATTCTATATCTATAAAATCATATTTATATTAAAAAAAAATCCCTATTTTTATTAGAGCCATTGTACATTTTGTTTCTTGAACAAACATAATATCAGGATTTTCTTTTTCATTTTTTTTCATATTTTTTTCTTCTGGGGGATTTTCAGGCCTCATATATCCAAGTTAGAATTTTGATTGGAAAATAGGGGGGGTGTGGAGTTCGGATTCCAGGGTTTCATCTTACTTGAATTTATTAGTAGATCCCCCAATTCCTTGAGTGAAACACTGTTTATTTTTCAACCTTGTTTCCATTGGGTTTTCTTTGGAATCTGGTTGTCTTGGATCTTGAGTTTGATTCTGAGGCCCTTTTCTTCTCCATGGGGATGTTTGGATCCTCTAGTTTAGGTTTCTTCCCTTGTTTGAAACATGTATTGCACCAAATTAATCTGGTCCTTTGGAATCATGTCCAGTCCTTGGGTTTTCCATTGTTCTAGGAGTTGCGGGAGGTCGAAAACTTCTTGCTCCATTATTTCGGTCAAATCTGGGTCTTTAGTTCTAGTCTCACTAGGTGTCATATGTTAATCTTCATCCAGCTGAGGAGGGATGGTAATCTCACCTTCCTTCTTAGGGGACTGCATCAGTGCCTTCAACGTCTCTTTTTTTGTTGGAATATCATTCTCCGCTACTTCTTTCACCAATGTCACCTACTGCTATAGAATTATTTGGGCACTGCAGCCCCAATCTCATATGTCCATAAACCAAGGGCTTCTAAGCTCCTAAAAGTGTTGTTTCATACCCAAGGTCAACTGATTACATCATCTCCCAGAAGTTCTCCATGAAAAACTACTCAGAACTGGTCAAAACTGGACCATCTCACCTGCTCCATGGTCAGGGTGCGATGCATCTCACCTAATGCACATGGGGGGTGTGATGCATATTGAAAAGCCCTTCTATGGGGTGTGATGGGTGAGAGTAGACAAATGGCATAGACAGTTTGCAAGGTGGATGATCATGGAATATTCCATAAACTTCTCCTGTGACACTTCTCTGAATTCTCCCAGGGATGAGTAAGAGATCATGAAATCTCCAAGTGGAACCAAGAACTATTAGAGAAATAACACTAATCAAAAACCCAGAAGCTGACTCACCCACTTGCAAACATCTATATATGGATCCCTCATCCTAGAGATCCAGAGGTTGGAATTTTGTATCTTGTAAGGAAGTGCTGTTGGTTTCTCTATGGAACATCATAATGTTGGGTGATCTATCTTTTCATGAGGTGAAGAGGGCTTTCATGCTAGGAGGATGGCGGTGGGTTAGATCAATGGGTTGTAATCCTCTCTTCTAGTACTTCTATTAATAAAGCTATTTGAGTTTTCCTCCATATTCTTGTATATCTCTAAATCTTATATTGATATATGCATTTGTATGGTTAATATATATCTAATCATATATTGTTTATGATTATAGATCTCTATGCTTTGATGGTATTATGCTGCTTTGACTCTACATGTGTTCTTTGAAGCGGGACAAGTGAGGAAGGAGTGGTAAAGATCTGTCAAAGAGGAGAGGAAACAAGCAAGGAACCAAGCGAAAGACTGAGGTTGGTACTCTCTGCTTCTCTCTCATCTATTTCTCATCAAGGAAAACACAAGTGACTTTAGTTTGTTTGTTTCTAAGATAGCTACCCATCTTAGTGGGACTAGTAGCTCTGAATGGACACTAGTTTTCCTGATAACAAAATGGTGACTCCACTGGGGAGCGAGTAGCTTGTTTCCTTGTTTCTAGTTTGTTTTCTTTATAAACTACAAACAGAGCCTGAAGTTAAGCCAGCTAGCCTTCGAACTACTTTTGCTATGCAACTGAAAAGTAGATAAACGCTACTTTAGTAAATCTCTGGGTTAGTTTATAAATTAAACATCTGACTTGCGAACATCCTAAGTGCCCTAGTGGTAGCTCAAGTAACCTCATTAGATCAACCCTTATGCTTTTTATTTACTGAATATCATTAGCTCAGCCTAAATCCATGAACTAAGCTACAAAATGTGAGCAAAAACCAAGCCCAGTCTCATCCCTAGACCATCACATTGTCTCCTTTTGACAGTCTGGATGCATCACCCCTCCCATGTGTTGTAGGTGAGATGCATCCCTGTTTCCCTGTGTTACAGGTGCGATGATCAGATAAGACTGTTTCTGCCTCTAGATTTTGGTTTTTTCTTCACTGTCTTCAGCTTTATTCAGGAGTTTTGCTGTCTGTGATCAATATACCACTGTTGAAACTCCCTTCCTTTGCATTATTCAGCCTCCATTGTACAAAGAATTGTGAATGTTTTTATGTATTTTTCGCCATTTACAGTTCTCCTTTACAAGAAGTAGCTTAATCGAACTGTCATATTTTGATTTGAAAGTGTCGCAAGTGTCATTTTCAGTAAAAGAAAAGAATCCTCCTCTTTTTGATAATCAATTAAATTGTTACTCTTGTATTTGATTTCAATTAATAGTATTTCAAGTGTCGAAAGCAGTTTTCAATTCAAAATTGCAAAGTGTCGTCCTTATCTTCCTTTCATCTTTTGAAAAGAAAATTGTTAATACTGTCGCTTTGAAAAGACAATTCAGATTTGTACTTAGCATTCTTTTTGTCATTCACACATTAAGAAAGCAGAAAACAAATACATGCATGTGCATTTGCATTTAGACTGCTTGTGGAAATTGGTTTAGGACAGTGCATCTTAGTGTGTGCTCTTTCCCCTATGTTGAAAGAATTTTGCTTCTCTTTCCTTAGTAGCTAGGATTTTCATTGCAAAAAGTGAAATAAATGACTATTTATCATCTTAGATTACATATTTAGGAGTTGCATATCTACATCACATGGTGGACCTTAAAGGCAAACCTCTTAAGAAAGATCAACTGTAAAATAAATTTTAATGAACATAAAAACGCTTTGGAACCTAACGCACAACATTTAGAAGTCTAGGCTAGAGACGTATTCCAGCATCGTAAAGCTTGGTAATTATCACTTTTATCGTAGGTTGGGTGTTTCCTCCTCTTTGAGACGACAAGTGCTAGTACGGACTTGTGCTCCCAAGTACCATCAATTATATATTGGGAGACCACAATAGGCTACCTCCTTTATCCTTAGGAAGTTGTGTCTGCCACCCTATCAATCTCAATGCACTGAACACAACATTCGGGAAGATTGACTGCCGTACCGTAAAAAATATTCTACATTTTTGCGATTGGTTTGGTAATCCCTCTATCTAGATTTCTAGAGCAGTCACTTTCGTTCCTTTTCAGACTCCTTAAAAGAAAAGGTCCATCTGAGCACTTGTCACTTCAGGATCATTAAAAATCGAAGGTGACTAGAGTCATCTTTAGCTTTTTCTCGACTC
>APFE030508440.1:14809-35770 GCA_000404065.3 Pinus taeda | reverse complement strand
AAAAGGTCCATCTAAGCACTTGTCACTTCAGGCTCATTAAAAATCGAAGGTGACTAGAGTCATCTTTAGCTTTTTCTCGACTCTTAAAAATTGAAAAAGCAAGTTGTGTCAAAGAATCATAAAATTTATTTTAATCGGAATAACATCACAGTTCCCTCATTGATATTAGGTTGAGAAAGTTGAGTCCACCAACCAAGGATTTCCCCTTGGGGGAAATCCTAGTCCTTTCTCCTCTTGGGGAGATGTAGGTGCACCTCATATGGCCACATTGTCCCTTCCAGGACTCACAATTGGCCTGCCAGTATGGCTCTTCTCGACCTCTGTCATTCAAAGCACTGTGATTCCTGAGCAATCAAATAAGCAACCAGATGATACTAGAGTTACCCCCCAACCTTCTACTTCATTTGTTTCTCCCTCTCCTTCTTCCTCTTTGCTTGGTGAAGCTAGTAAAACTAAAAACCAAGCAATTGAGAAGAAGAAGAAAGGGAAGGAGAAGAAGAATAAGAAGAAGCCAACGACAAAAGGGGGCAACCAAGCATCGTCTAGTGAAAATCCACACACTACATCGTCCAAACCTAAATCTCCATGTGTCATTTCCAAGGGAGACCACTATCATCGAGATTGTCCTTGCATCCCACAGATATTAAGGGAATGGTCTCCCCGCTTGCACAATTCGGTGTCGTCAACCTTTGATGATTATGTTGAGAGTACACCGTCAACTAGTGAAAATGAAGTCAATGGACAGAAAGGAAGATCTAAATTTCCTTGTAGACTATGTGAAGGCAATCATGCCATCCACTGTTGTCCCTTCCTAGACGAAGCTAAAAGAGTCTTGGATAACCATCTTGCTTCACCACTATGGCTTCCTCCTATATACAAGAAACTCTTTCCGAGTCCATCACTAGTTGAAAATGTGACTGTCACACCTTTATGTTCGATCGAAGCATCTATCATTGAAGATAAACCCTCTGAGTCCACACTGGACCAAAGTCAACAAGTCGAGATGGCAGTCAACCTAGTATTGTCTTAAGAAGGTCTACCTTCAGATGATACAGTCACCAAAGAGAATGAGAATGACATCGTTCAAATTCTTTTCATCAACACAGAATCCAATGAGCATGGGGGCAATCTACCCGTTCCTTTACTGCAAGAAGGAATTTCGTCAGAGATTTACGCAGCCATTTATTCAGTCCCTCCTGCAAGCAACCTAGTTGTTTCCTTTGATTGGAATCTACTAGGCAGACCTCATTTACCATCTAATGTACCATTCTGAATCATAGTGCAAACTTACAGAATGGTCATGGTTGGTACTATCATAGATGAAGGGGCTTCTGTGAGTATCCTTTCCTCAACTGCTTGGAACACACTTGGTTCGCCATCGCTTCTACTTGAGATTCACAATCTAACAGGCTTCAACAAAGGAACCAGTCAACCGTTCACACTTCCAAATTTCATGACCCACCCACCTGCAAACATCTATATATGGATCCCTCATCCTAGAGATCCAAAGGCTGGAATTTTGTGTCTTGTAAGGAAGTGTTGTTGGTTTCTCTATGGAACATCATAGTGTTGGGTGATATAGCTTTTGGGTTTTTTATTAGTGTCATTTCTCTGATATTTCTTGGTTCCACTTAAAGATTTCATGATCTCTTACTCATCCCTGGGCGAATTCAGAGAGGCAAGTGTCACATGAGAAGTTTCTGGAAGATTCCATGATCATCCACATTGCAAACTCTCTGCCATTTGTCTACTCTCACCCATCGCACCCCATAGAAGGGATTTTTAGTATGCATCACACCCCCCGCGTGTATTAGGTGAGATGCATCACACCCTAACCATGGAGCAGGTGAGATGGTCCAGTTTTGACCAGTTCTGAGTAGTTTTTCATGGAGAAATTCTGGGAGATGATGTAATCCGCTGACCTTGTTCCTTTAGGGTATGAAACAACACTTTTAGGGGCTTAGAATCCCTTGGTTTATGGACATATGAGATTGGGTTTGCAGTTCCCAAATATGTCTATAACAGTTGCCCGCTAAAGCATGAGGTCGTAAATCTTCTGATGTCAGGTGAAATGCTTTATCATGAGGATCCAAGGTTTTTCGAACTGGAAGGTGACCTGTAATAAGGTACAATACAATACATTATCTTCATAATATTTTCATGATCTAGTTGAGGCAGGCATTCCCATGCTCAACTTTATAAATTCATTTTCATGTACATTGGACAGACAATCGTCTGTATGGCAAACTGATGATTCTGGTAGAGCCATCATCCTTTGGCTTGGATGATTATCTGTGCAACTATGATGTACATTTGATGTCTTTCTTTTTCCTGAATATATCACAGATCGAATGGATGAAACTAGATCCAAGGTCTTCAAACTCATTCAATCTTCGCTCGAAGTACAAGTCGATCCAAGTGAAAAGATGTTTTGAAGTCGAACATGGAAAGACATTGCGTGATTACCAGCCAATGATGTAAGCTGTTAAGGTGCGAGAGGAATCATTGATAATGATAATGACCCTCAAGGTACTGTAGTACAATTCACGTGGTGTGAAAATGGGAATTGACGTCAAACACCAAGCAAAATCTTTCGGTCGAAGGTCATTGATGTAACCCTGTCGTCGGAAGTGAGAAACTTGCCATTGAGGCATGCAAGCTTCAAAGTACTGAAAGGGTTGTTCCTAAGTCGACTTCTTGGATAATGAGCTGATGTTAACAAGAAGTGACCCATCGTAGGAGGGCCTTAATGAATCCCACATCTACGACACAAAACGGAGCAAATGATTTTGTGGAGGTGAAAACGATACAAGGTTCAGGGTGGTGGTTATGAAAGAATGAAGTGTGAAGGTATTGCAACGGATGAGACATAAGCTGGGTTGGTGAATACTCTAAGTGACTTCTCTTGAACATATCGGCGACACTGAAATGGATTGGTAGTGTTAACCCCAAAAATGGATGGTACGGAGGACCAATGGTGATATGATCGGTGAATCGAATAACCCAACCTGACTCAATCATGGTGATGGAGTGAAAGTGTCATGTTCAAGAGCGACCTACTACCAATAAAGTTTCTTCAAGTTTTCTTCCCAATTTTTCCCCAGTCATTGTTGACCAGTACCTCTTTATTTTTTTCAAGCTTGACGAGGATAACATATGCTTGTTCTATAATTTTCTCTTTGGGCAAACCCGTCGTTATGTTTTAACGAGCTTAGCAACAGTGAAACTCGCTCTTGTCTGCACAGACAAGTTTGTCGCTATCGTTTTAATGAGTTAAATGACAAATATAACTCGGACCTTTTCAATTTTAGAGAGTCTAAAAAGAGACAGAAAGGCAACTCCCATAGTCCTTTTTTGTAGTATAATCCCTTAAGTCCGAAAAAGTATAAAATAATATGAAAATGATGACTTTTCGATAGCTTTAACGAGCTAAACAAGACAAGCGCTCGATCTTTTTGTGTAATGATCCCTCAGGTCCAAAAAGATTAAAGTCTAGAGGAGAGATGGCATTTCCAATCGTTTTAATGAGGTGGAGAGGCCAATTTCTCGGAAATCTTTTCATATTTTACGAGTCAGATGAAAAGATCTTAAAGGAGACTCATTTTTTTTTTAGGAATGAGTGATGTTTTCAGATAGCAGCTGGTTCCAGGTAAGGGTTGGAACTTTTCAATCATGACCGTGTAAAGAATATGGCTAATAGAATCACTTGTCGTAGCTATTCCTCAAAAGGGGTAAACAATCAAATGGAGGTGTATGATCGGCTAAGAAAGAGTAGAGGTGATGGTAAGAACATGACCAAGGTTCAAAAGCTGATAATTATGTGATCGCAATGGTTATTTACAGGAGGTGGGTTCATTTTTTAATGAGCTTAAACTCTGGTGGAACATATGCTCATTGCTAGGTTTATTTTTTAACGAGATTGAATTTCACGTAAAACTGCTTGTGCCAGTCATATAATAAGGATGTCTCATCGATGGGTTCATTTTCTAGGGAGCTTGCCCCATTCGAAACTTTGCTCTGGAGCCTTTTGTGTACAAGCTAAGAATGACCAACTACTGTCCTAAGGGTTAATTGACTACTGGGTTAGGTAGGAAAACTCTTCCTTTACTTTGCCAGTGCCATTTGGCGCTTGCAAAGGTGAATGGTTGATTAGACCAATCACCTAACTTAAGTAGTTGAAGTCAGTAGAAACTACGGGGTTAGAGTTACACTGGTCACTTTTCACTTGCATGCAAAAGGTTTGCATGCCCCCAGGTATAGCGAAGTAGAGTTTCCAGGTTACTGATGTTATTCCGATTAAAATAAATTTTATGACACTTTGACACAACTTGCTTTTTCAATTTTTGAGAGTCGAGAAAAACCTAAAGATGACTCTAGTGGCCTTCGATTTTTAATGAGTCTGATGTGACAAGTGCTCAGATGGACCTTTTCTTTTAAGGAGTTTGAAAAGGAATCAAAGTGACTACTCTGGAAATCTAGATAGAGGGATTACCAAACCAATCACAAAACTGCAGAATACTTTTTACGGTACGGCAGTCAATCTTCCCGAATGTTGTGTTCAGTGCATTACGATTGATAGGGCGGCAGACACGACTTCCTAAGGATAAAGGATATAGCCTATTGTGGTCTCCCAACATATACTTGACAATACGTGGGAGCACAAGTCCATACTGGCACTTGTCGTCTCAAAGAAGAGGAATCACCCAACCTACAATGAAAGCGATAATTACCAGGCTTTACGATGCTGGAATACATCTCTAGCCTAGACTTCTAAGTGTTGTGTGTTAGGTTCCAAAGTGTTTTTATGTTCATCGAAATTTATTTTACAGTTGATATTTCTTAATAAGTTTGCCTTTAAGGTTCACCACGTGATGTAGATATACAATTCCTAAATATGCAATCTAAGATGATAAACAGTCGTTTATTTGTCTTTTTGCAATGAAAATCCTAGCTACTAAGGAAATAAAAGCAAAATTTTTTCAACATAGAGCAGAGAGCACACACTAAGATGCACTGTCCTAAATCAATTTCCACAAGCAGTCTAAATGTAAATGCACATGCATGTATTTGTCTTCCGTGTTCTTAATGTGTGAATGACAAAGAGAATGCTAATTACAAATATGAACTATCTTTCTTTCAAAATGACAGTACCAACAATTTTCTTTTCAAAAAATGAAAGGAAGAATAAGACGACACTTTGCGATTTTGAATTGAAAACTACTTTTGACACTTGAAATACTATTAATTCAAATAAAATACAAGAGTAAAAGTGTAATCGACTATCAAAAAGAGGAGGGTTTTTTTCTTTTACTGAAAACAACACTTGCGACACTTTCAAATCAAAAGACGACAGTTCGATTAAGCTACTATTTGCAAAGGAGAACTGTAAATGGGGAAAAATACATAAAAACATTCACAATTATTTGTACAATGGAGGCTGAATAATGCAAAGGAAGGGAGTTTCAACAGTGGTATACTGATCACAGACAACAAAACTCCTAAATAAATTTGAAGACAATGAAGAAACAACCAAAATCTGGAGGCAGAAACAGTCTTATCTGATCATCGCACTTGTAACACAGGGAAACATGGATGCATCTCACCTATAGCACATGGGAGGTGCGATGCATCCAGATTGTCAAAGGGAGACAGTGCGATGGTCCAGGCATGAGACTGGGCTTGGTTTTTGCTCACAGTTTGCAGCTTAGTTTAGGGATTTAGGCTGAGCTAATGATAGTCAGTAAATACAAAGCATAAGGGCTGATATAATGAGGTTACTTGAGCTACCACCAGGGCACTTAGGATGTTTGCAAGTCAGATGTTTAATTCATAAAATAACCTAGAGATTGACTGAAACACCATTTATCTACTTTGTAGTTGCATAAAAAAAGCATTTCGAAGGCTACCTAGCTTAACTTTAAGCTCCGTCTATAGTTTATAAAGAAAACAAACTAGAAACAAACAAACAAGCTACTCACTCCCCAGTGGAGTCACCATTTTGTTATCAGGAAAACTAGTGTCCATTCAGAGTTGCTAGTCCCATTAAGATGGGTAGCTATCTTAGAACCAAACAAACTAAAGTCACTAGCTTTTGTGTTTTTGATTAGTGTCATTTCTTTGATAGTTCTTGGTTCCACTTGGATATTTCATGATCTCTTACTCATCCCTGGGCGAATTCAGAGAGGAAAGTGTCACATAAGAAGTTTCTGGAAGATTCCATGATCATCCACCTTGCAAACTGTCTCTACCATTTGTCTACTCTCACCCATCGCACTCCATAGAAGGGCTTTTTAGTATGCATCGGGACCCCCGTGTGCATTAGGTGAGATGCATCGCCCCCTGACCATGGAGTAAGTGAGATGGTCTAGTTTTGAGTAGTTTTTCATGGAGAACTTCTGGGAGATGATGTACTTCGCTAACCTTGTTCCTTTAGGGTATGAAACAACACTTTTAGAGGCTTAGAAGCTTGCATGCCTCAATGGAAAGTTTCTCACTTCGGGCGATAGGTTTACATCAATGACCTTCAACCAAAATATTTTGCGTGGTGTTCAATGTCAAGTCCCATTTTCACACCACGTGGTAGTGTCCATCCAGGGCTACTAAACCCACTAAGATGGGTAGCTATTTTAGAAACAAACAAACTAAAGTCACTTGTGTTTTCCTTTATGAGAAATAGATGAGAGAGAAGCAGAGAGTACCAACCTCAGTCTTTCGCTTAGCCCCTTGCACGTTTCCTCTCCCCTTTGGCAGATCTTTGCCACTCCTTCCTCACTTGTCTCGCTTCAAAGAACACTTGTAGAGTCAAAGCAAAATAATACTATCAAAGCATAGAGATCTATAATCATAAACACTATAGGATCATATATATATTAAGGATACAAATGCATATATCAATACAAGATTCAGAGATATACAAGAATATGGAGGAAAACTCAAATAGCTTTATTGATAGAAGTAGTAGAAGAGAGGATTATAACCCATTGATCTGACCCAACACTATCCTCCTAGCATGAAAGCCCTCTTCACCTAATGAAAAGCTACAACACCCAACACTATGATGTTCCATAGAGAAACTAACAACACTTCCTTACAAGATACAAAATTCTAGCCTTTGGATCTCTAGGATGAGGGATCCATATATAGATGTTTGCAAGTGGGTGAGTCAGCTTCTGGGTTTTTGATTAGTGTCATTTGTTTGATGGTTCTTGGTTCCACTTGGAGATTTCATGATCTCTTACTCATCCCTGGGTGAATTTAGAGAGGCAAGTGTCACAGGAGAAGTTTCTGGAAGATTCCATGATCATCCACCTTGCAAATTGTCTCTGCCATTTGTCTACTCTTCCCATTGCATCCTATAGAAGGGATTTTCAGTATGCATCACAACCCCATGTGCATTAGGTGAGATGCATCGCACCTAATAATGGAGCAGGTGAGATGGTCCTGTTTTGACTAGTTTTGAGTAGTTTTACATGGAGAACTTCTGGGAGATGTTGTAATCAACGGAACTTGTTCCTTTAGGGTATGAAACAACACTTTTAGGGGCTTAGAAGCCCTTGGTTTATGGACATATAAGATTGGGGTTGAAGTGCCCAAATATGCCTATAACAATTGCCCCCTAAAGCATGAGGTCGTAAATCTTCTGATGTCGGGTGAAATGCTTTATCATGAGGATTCGAGGTTTTTCGAACTAGAAGGTGACCTATAATAAGATACAATACAATACATTATCTTCATAATATTTTCATGATCTACCTGAGGCAGGAATTCCCATGCTCAGCTTTATAAATTCATTTTCATGTACATTGGATAGACAATCGTCTGTATGGTAGACTAATGATTCTGGTAGAGCCATCATCCTTTGGCTTGGATGATTATATGTGAAGCTATGATGCGCATTTGATGTCTTTATTTTCCATGAATATATCGCAGCCCGGATGGATGAAACTAGATCCAGGGTCTTCAAACTTGTTCAATCTTCGTCCAAAATACAAGTCAATCCATGTGAAAAGATGTTTTGAAGTTGAACATGGAAAGACATTACCTGGTTACCAGCCAATGATGTAAGCTATTAGCAGGCACGAGAGGAATCACCGATAATGATAATGACCCTCAAGGTATTGCAGTACAATTCACGTGGTGTGAAAATGGGCCTTGACGTCAAACACCATGCAAAATATTTCGGTTAAAGGTCATTGATGTAAACCTGTCATCAGAAGTGAGAAATTTGTCGTTCAGGCATGCAAGCTTCAAAGTACTGAAAGGGTTGTTCCTAAGTTGACTTCTTGGATAATGAGTTGATGTCAACAAGAAGTGACCCATCATAGGAGTGCCTTAATGAATACCACATCTACGACACGAAATGGAGCAAATGACTTTATGGAGGTGAAAACGATCTGATGATACAAGGTTTAGGGTGGCAGTCATGAAAGAATGAAGTGTGAAGGTATTGCAGCGGATGAGACATAAGTTGGGTTGGTGACTTCTCTGAGTGACTTCTCTTGAACATATCGGTGACACAGAAATGGATTGGTAGCATTAACCCCAAAAATGGATGGTACAGAGGACCAATGGTGATATGACCGATGAATGAAATAACCCAACTCGACTCAATCATGGCAATGGAGTGAAAGTGTCATGTTCAAGAGCGACCTACTACCAATAAAGTTTCTTCGAGTTTTCTTCCGAATTTTTCCCCAATCATTTCTAACCAGTACCTCTTTATTTTTGTCAAGCTTGACGAGGATAACATATGCTTGTTCTATAATTTTCCCTTCGAGCAAACCCGTCGCTATGTTTTAACGAGCCTAGCGACAATGAAACTCATTCTTGTCTGCATGGACAAGTTTGTCGCTATTATTTTAACGAGTTTAATGACAAAGAAAACTTGGTCACGGAAAGGAAACTCTAGTAATCCTTTTTCGTAATATAATCCCTTAAGTCCAAAAAGGTATAAAATAATATGAAAGTGATGACTTTTAGATCGTTTTAACAAGCCGAACAAGACAAGCGCTCGATCTTTTTTTGCAATAATCAATCAGGTCCAAAAATATTAAAATCTAGAGGAGGGATGGCACTTCCAATCACTTTAACGAGCTGGAGAGGCTAATTGCTCAGTAATCTTTTCATATTTTATGAGTTAGGTGAAAAGAGCTTAAAGAAGACTCGGTTTTTGAGGAACAAATGATGTTTTTGGATAGGAGCTGGTTCCAGGTAAGGTTTGGAACATTTTCAATCATGGCAGTGTAAAGAAGGTGGCTAATAGAATCACTCGTCGTAACTATTCCTCAAAAAGGGGTAAAAAATCAAATGGAGGCATATGGTCGACTAAAAAAAGTAGAGGTGATGTTAAGAACACGACCAAGGTTCAAAGTTTGATAATAATGCGATCGCAGTGGTTATTTACCGAAGGTGGGTTCATTTTTTAATGAGCTTAAACTCTGGTGGAACATATGCTCATTGTTAGGTTTATTTTTTAGTGAGCTTGAACTTTACATAAAACTGATCCTGATAATGGTTAGAGATGTTCAATTCACCGTTAACATTATGTTCTCTTGACGGTCGTAATACGTGTTCAATTGCTCCATCAAACTGATTAGAAATGAGAATGCATGCTTGAATAATGAGTTAAAAAAAAAAACTAATACCTTACTTGAATTACGCGAAAAGTAATCTTAAAAGTAGTTTTTACCCCTCATTTTACCATTTCATTCGAATTTGGGATTGTTGGAGCTTTGGAGGTGATTTTCCCCCTCGATTTTCATCAGCTAATTCTGAGATATTGTGTGGATGATTCTCGGCGCCGTATGGACCAGGTAGAAGCTAAACTTGAGCTCTTCAATTACATTCTTTCCTTTCTGAATTCTGAGCATGTTTTCCTACTTTTCTGGGCCTCTGGGGTTTGAAAAATTCGTTCTCTCCCCATCGCACCTAGTATACATTGAAAGGTGCGATGCATACTGGGCTAGCCATTGACCAATTAGTATGCATCTCACCTAGTACATAGCAAGGGTGTGATGGGCACAAGGAGGAAAGTTTTTGCACTGATTTTTCATGGAAATTTTTCCTGTCTTTTGCCAAATCAGGGTCCTAATTCTTCTCTTGTTTGTTTTTCAGAGATTCATCGAAGAAAGATGGTTGTTACATGGTGTGAATGCGTGCATGAAGAAGAGGACATGGTTGCCTTACATGATCCGGGTACGATAACTGCATTATAGAGCTGTGGCTTGCTCAAGTTCTTCCGCATATCTAGCATGAGGCAACAAATCAACTTGTTGTAATATTTTCTCGATGCATGGGATCCTACCAACCAAGTGTTCTAGATTAGAGGTAAATACATCCCTTTGACTGTTGAGGATATCTACTTCTTGGCCGGTTTATCGAGGCGTGGTGCCCCTTTCTCACTATCAGGTTCCGCCCGTGGGGGCGAATCCGTGAGAGATTATATTCGCCGATACTGTAGAGATGGATCTCAGCTGAGCGGAGATGGAAAGATTAGTATTAGAGACGTCACTGACCAGTCCTTGAGGGCTATCTTATTTACCTTTGCTAGATTGGCTAGCAGCGCAGCTCTTCACTTGGCCAACAGGTCCTATATGCAGTATGTCTTGGAATGCCTTGAACCAAAGGTATTCAACTGGTGTGATGTAGTACTTCCGGTGATAAAAGAACAACTTACCAAGGTGAAAAATGGAAGATCCAAGAACTTTGGTTATGGTTCTATTCTGACCGCTTTTTCCTTGGAGAAGATCCCACTAATGCAACCACAATACATTTCACTCGGTCTGCCACCACCGACTGAGCCACGGATGCAGAGATGGGTTGAACTTATGGCCAGACATGCTGGTCAATCATAGGTTTCATTCTCTGATGCCTTCTTTGAGTGGTTCAACCGTCAGCAAATGGTTTATGCCGAGTATCCATATGCCGAGATGGATTTTTTGGGTGACCCAGATTTGGTGCTGTCGGCCGGTGAGAAGTGGGGTGTCATAGGTAAAAATCTTTCACCATGTCTCTGCTTATTGCTTTTATAATGTTCTTGTGCTTTTTAAATGTTTATCAAAACTAATCAAAACTCATGTGTTTGTGCAGATATTGGACCAGTGCGACCAACAATGCGCTCGAGGGTAGCAACTTCTGTTCCAGCAGGAGAGGTTGTAGGGAGGGTTGTCCTTTGCGATCTGGATGTAGCCGAGACCCTTGCAGTATTGCAGGATCAGATCGAGGGCCTCACGCTCAATATTCTAGATGTGAGGACTAATGAGTTACCTCTGAGATTACAGTGCCATACTACTAGCGTGCCGAGTCGATGGACTAGGCTTTTACGCATGATCGTACATGCGGTGACTTGTTATCACCAACACTATTAGTCTAGGGTGCTTCCTTGCATTTTTGAGTTTGTGTCGTATGACCGATTTTGTCTTGGAAACAGAACATTATATGAAAAACTATAAACAGTTATATATATTTTTTATTTTTGGAGTTTTATTTTGGTTAAGTTATATGATCTTGATGCAAATGTTGATGAAATGCTTTTCTTTAATAAATGTTGCAAATGTCTATCTAACACATAATTTGCTAATGAATCGGTTAATGTGTTTAAGTTTCTAGAGATGTGTTGATATTGAATAGAATCAAACTGCCTTTCCAAAATCTTGACCCTTAGGTACATACGATAGATAGTTGGATTCTGAACGGAATAGAAGCCGATAAGTTGTAGAATGACAAGTTGTGAGTGTAGCCTGATGAAAAGTTGACGTATGCCATGCGCGATGGCATCAAAGAGGAGCTCTATCAACGCACTATATTCAGTAATGTTGTTCGTCGACTGACCAACACATAACCCTCTGAAACTCACTAACTTGCCTCTTGGATCAAAGATGGCCCAGGCTGCAGAAGATAGGTTCTGTGTACTACGACTCGCTCTGTCGGTGTATCCAACAAATGATTCCAATAGGTTCGACATCTGCAACAAATGCAAAAATCGATTACCTAACCAAAAAGATCACTCTTAATGAAAACAAAAATGTAACAAAAGCATATGAAGAGATTACTATGCTTAGTAAAGCATAGTAATGCTTAAGGTACAACCCGTTTCAGGGTTGCAACAGTGGAATCCCATCATAATCTACTAGCCCGTAGGCTCCTTTTGCTAATACCCACTTAACAATATAGGGACCCATCCACAAAGACTGGAACTTACCTGCTCCCAATTTATCGAATTCCTGATCGTAAAGTAAGACCAGTTCACTTTCTGAGAAGACACAGGGTTTGACATTCTTGTCAAATTGTGCCTTGAATCGTTTCTTATGCACTTCGTTAGCAAAGGCGGCATCACGACAAGTTTCATCTAGTTGGATTAATCCCAAGAAACGAGCCTCTTCGTCTAAAGTTGTAGGGAGAAGGTCTACTACGAGTTAAGAGATGAAATTTCACACTGAACTGGTAAAACCACTTCCAGGCCATACACCAGCTGAAAGGGTGTAAATCCGGTTGCATTTCTTACTAATGTCTGGTATGCCCACAAGGCCGAGTACAGGATTAGGTGCCAATTCCATTTATGGACTCCAATCATCCTTTTGCAGCATGTGTTTCAGGACCTTGTTGATCGCCTCAACTTGCCCGTTAGCTTGTGGATAATACAGAGTAGAGCTGTCTTGGGATAGTCCTAATTTGGAGACTACATGACCGAAAAAGAAAAGAGCAGCCATTTCACTATTGCTGTTTAATGTAGGCATTGCCTTGGCCCATTTTGTAAAATATTCAATTGCGACTATGATGTACCTATGCCCCTTGGCCGAGGTGGGGTTACATGTCATGAAATCTATGCCTCATTTGGCGAGTGGCCCAACAACATCTACTGGATGTAGAGGTGCGGATGGTATTCTGGTTTTGTGGTTGAAGATTTGACAAGCATGACAACTTCTGATTGTGGTTATGCAATATTTGAACATTGTTGGCCATGTTAGAGTCAGTTTGGTCAGTCCTTTGCCAGAGATTAAAACTATTTATGCATTTCATGTTTAGGTGTCCCGCTCCATTCACCCAGCTGCATTTCACTAGGGGCATGCCATAATCTGACGGAGAAGGTCATGCTAGTCATTCCCCCTCATGTCTGGCTCTTGTTAGCTCAGGTCTTTTGTCAATAGTCATCAAAGTCCATGACAGTCAAGGTCTGGTCCTTTAAAGGACAAAAATCATTTTCGATGTTTAGGTCTAGAGATTCATCAATTTGGTCTTTTAACATGTCTAGTAAATCCATGCAGGCTAGAGTGAGGTCCTTACACAATTATGATTCAGAGAGCTTCATCGTCATGTGGATAGACTTTGACTCTTCTTCAAAACTCTCTTTTTAAGAAAAGTCAAACAGTGTCATTTATGACAAAATTTTCAGAAAAAAGTCATTAGTTGATTTCTTCAGATGCAGTCATGGTTTCCGTGGCCGAATGTCTTGTCGTGCAATCCATGCAAAGAGTGTCAAAATTTTCATCATTTGAGCTAAAATTTCAAAGGGAAAGTGAAAATCAGTGTGTTCTAAAGTCAGTGAAAAAGTGTCAAAACATAACATTAGAGAAATGGGGTTTTGAGGAAGCAAAAATTTAACCCATCACTTCCAAAGCAATATATGCAAGTTTTCATCAAAATCAAAGGCATTGTGCTAATCCAAGCCTTGGAGAAATGTTGCAAAGGGTGTGAGTGTGCATCGTGAGTGTTTGAGTGAGTTGGAGGTGGTTTCAAAGAGCGCGGCACACATACTCAGGGGCGAGGCACACACAGAGGGCACGACACACACAGAGCCAACCCACAGTTGAAATTTTCCACAGGCGCGACGCATACCCAGGGCGCGACGCACTGGGTTTTGCGCACGGCACACACAGACCAAGGGCTGAAACAAGGCCAAATCACCTCCAATTTTTTGTGAAGCCCATCAAATTAAAAGGTAGGCTCTTTGACATCATTTGTTCATCAATTTTTATCAATGATATGATGGTTTATACCGATTTTTAAATGCAACCAAATGCATAAAATCAACCATAAGAAATCACCAAGAACCATGATGGCTAGGGTTGCTAAAGTGTGTTGTTAGTGCCAAGGTTCCATTCCACCCATCATTTTCCCCTCACCTACCATTTTTCCTATCCTTCCTTTCTCATTTTTCCTAATATCCCTACCCTAAATTACTACCAAACCCTCTCCCCTATCCCTCCACTATTTGTTCAACATGACACCCCAAACCCTACCTTGTTAAAACCCCAAACCCTACCCTATCAAAATACCCAAATTCCACCCATATCCCTAGACAAATTTCTCCCTATAACCCCTATTCCCATTACATTACTCCCTTCGTAATACTCCCTGTTTCACTGTTCCCCTTAGTGACAGATATCACAAAGGCACCCAGCCTCACACCATCATCAAAGGGAAGCCTAGGTATAGTACACACTGCAGTCATGACATCACAACATTCGTCAGAGTATGTGATGGAGACACAAAGTGACTCATCCTCAGAAGAGCAGGCTCCCAGGAGACATCACAAGAGTGGAAAACATGTCAGGGATGAGCCCACTACCCTCACTAAATTACAAGCATGCCCTCTTGCCATGTCATGTTTCCAACACCTAGCATGTTTTTAATTTTGTCAAAGGATGGCAGATGTTAGAGTTCATCATGAGTTGGCCCGTCTATTTGTGCTTCATCTACATGGAGGTCAGTCTATCTTGGCTGGGGTCACTTTCACATTGACACCCGAAACTATATCAGTGGCAACAGGTATACCAAATGTTGGAGAATAGTGGCATAAGAAGAAGAAGGTGGATAGTAAACACTATGAGCCTTACATCAAGGCTAGATTCTTGAGTCACCTTACAAGAGTCTTTCCCTTCAGATACTTGAAAGATGAGTATGCTCCACTCATGAGATTGATCATGAAATACTTCAGCTGTGAGGGGAGGTTCTCTCGACTATATGCCTACCACATCCGGTTGCTCATGCACTTCACCAGGGTGAGGATGATGAACATCCCGTTTTTCATATGTAGGAACATAGAGACGATGAACACATTCATGCTGCATAAGACCCCTCAGCAGCAACTTAACAGTGTGTATCACTTTGCTCTTATCCGGATTTTGGTAGATCATCAGTTGGGATTGCAGGGCATTGCTTGGGAGGACTTCATCTCCCATAACTTCTTCAGCACATCACAGGTACCATCAGAGCCAGAGCAAGAGATGGGTGGTCCTTCTCATTAGCATGAGCACCATGAGACCACTACCATGCCAGTTTTTGTTACATATCAGAGAGGCAGTAGGCACTTGTTTGCAGCAGCAAAGCGAGTGTTATCTCCACCCAGGGTGGAAGGGGCCTCGCTTCCAGCATCAACAACATAGGAACTGGACAAGGGCAAGAAGCCCGTGCATGATAACGGGCCATCAGGTGTATAGGAGACAGATGTCATCCTCATTCAGGATGATAAGGCAGAGGCGAAGAATCCCCAACTTAGGATGACCATTCAGGAGTAGGACACGAAGATCCAAGACTTGATACTCAATGTGGAGAGGGCTAGATGGATCATCAAGTATCTGGAGCAGAGGAACAAGTAGCTTGAGGACCAACAGGCAATCATGGAGCTGCAAAGCATCCGTGAGAATCGACAAGCTGCCCAACAAAGGAGGATCAAGCTCACTACCTTGGAGCAAGAGACCAATAATGACCACGAGTCATGGCTAGAGCGGATCAATATCCACCTAGAGAGACTGCTGGAGAAGGCCAACAGAGACAAAACCATACTGAGGAGGATGGCTTGTCATTATAGGGCACGGAACATGAGTGCAAAGGCCCGGATAAGGAGCTTGAAGGCCAAATTGAGAAGATCAACAAAAGAGGCAAAAGAGCAAGATAAACTTCGAATCTTGGTTGAAGCTTTTGTGACACAGCATAGTGCCTCTTATAGAACCTCCAGCCCAAATTTCAAGAAATTTGGGACAATTTTGGTTGAATGGAAATTTTTTGGCACAAACTTAGGTTTTTTCTCTATATACGCCGCGCCACCGGCACGACGCGTAGGATTGGGAGCTCCAAATAAGAAATGGTTTGCATTTTTGGATTCAACATGCAAAATCATGACTACTGGCACTTGGGCAAGAAATTTGGGCATGATTTGAGTCTCCAAGAGGTCAAAAACACCCAACAAATGGCCTCACTGCCCCTATTTTAACACATAGGAAGTAGTCTTGGGAGAATGAAGATTTGGAGGGGAAAATGAGCTCCAAATTCAAAAATTCCACTTGGGTTGGAAAGTAGACGGGGTGAGATTTCCAACAAGAACACTTGGAAACATTTGGGACTCCTGAAAGTTCCTAAAAACTGGCCTCAAAGTGGCGTGGCGTACACAGAAAATGGCGTGGTGCATATAGGAAAAAAGGCCCAATTTGCCTCTGTTTCGTGAAATTTCGATTCACAAATTTTCATAAGTGGGCCCTCTCATCTACACTTCACTTTTTCGACACCAAAGGTGGCATTTAAAGTACTTTCACTCCAGATGGGAATCTATCCAAGTGGCAAAGGAAGGCAAAGGGTCACCCAAGCCATTTGTCATGTTTGTGGCGCTGCACCTGTAGTTGATGTTTGGCTCTCCACCTTCATTTTGTAATGATTCGAGTAACTCCCCAACCCTTGGGCGTTATATCTCTTCATGTTACATTCTATATATTGTATGCAAACTATTTGTAAAGGGTTGGTTGGCTTGTAACTTCTGGGAGACTGTGGGAAAGAAACTCTGTTTGTTCATTGTATATTTTTTTACAGAGGATTAATGAAAGGAAACAGCTCTGTTCATGAGATTCATGTGGTTGGGAGTGTTGAAAATGTGTCTCTTATGCTTCATATGTATCTTGTTATGTTTCATAGTTCATTTCATATTCATTTCCAGTGAAATTTTCTAAGTTGGATAAGGTAGAATTCTATTTTATTGCTCTGCCTATGGGAAAATTTCATGTTCAGTGTTCATTCTTCTATTGAAAAGGATTCATGTTGTCCATGCCCTTTTCACCCTCTTAATCAATCTCTCCATTCTGCACTATCTTAAACTAAATTTCTAGGCTTTCTGCCTATCTTGCCTCACGAAGTAATCTGTGCCTTTGTATTAAGTTCTCTATTCATTTGAGGTCCATTGGTCCCATACCATCCCAGAAACACATTCATTCATAAAAAACCACTTCTTTTATCCATATTCACTTACTAGCCTAAGATCAATATTTCATTGTAAGTCATCTCAGACCGTTTCATTTATCTATTTCACTGAGTGTGACTCGGAGAGAGCCCTCTCCTATTCTGGGCTAGCTACCAGACTGAGCTTGGTTTGTGGTTACCTTGAATTTTGCCTTCCTTCAGCCTAAGGCGGATTTAGGTGCTAACATAGTGGCAACTCCACTGGGGAACGAAATCAATCCCCTTGCTTCTTAATAATTCTAAGCTTCCAGATGATAAGTTTAGGATTTGATAGGCTGAGTAAAGTTGGTTGTACCCTTTGATTTTTCTCAATAGCACGCTGGCTTCTAGAAGATACACCAAAGCCAATCCAGATCCCGACCCTCCGCACATCTATGAAAATCCCAATTTGATTTCAAGAATTCATCGTCAAGAAAGCTCTAAATCACCCGTGATCAAATCCCATTCATGCCCGGACATATTTGAGTATATTGAAGAGCTAGAGTTTGATGAGCAGTTTGAATTATCGTTGTTCGAAACCAAGTTCGAAAGAGCAGTTGACTCTACTGTCCACAATCCACAGTTTCTTGTAGACTTGGAGACGGAAAGGGCTAACTGGTTGATTGATAACTACATAGTAGCTTAGCTTCAAACTCCAATTGCTAGCCCCTTAAAAATTGTGCACACTCCTCCAACACCTCCGAGGACAAATCCACCAAGAGTGATGGCTGCGCGTTTTGCACCTCTTGTTTTGCCTCAAGTTTTAGATGATATGCCCGCAAATTACCAAAGCAAAATCCCATTTTTTTATGGCACTCCTAATGGAATTACTGCTCAGAAACATGTGGACAGAATGGCAAACTTCCATGAACTTCATGAGATCGATGCGGAGAATGTGGTAATGAGACTTTTTGTACAGACATTTGCAGGTGAAGTGAGGAAATGGTTCAGAGGTTTGCCGACTGCTCGTATCGCTACCTTGGCTGACCTACAAAGACAATTTTTAAATCGCTGGGAAGTGAAAAATAATCCTCTTCAAATTCTGGCCGAATATGAGCAAATCAAAAGAAACGCTAGTGAGTCAGTCCAAGATTATTACATTAGATTCAATTCAGTTTATAATGAACTTCCAGATCATCTAAGGCCACCTATGGGACTAGCCATGGTGAAGTTCCCGGATGGTTTTGATGCTGACATGGCTTATCAATTGAGAGAAAGAGAACCGACCACAATGGAAGACATGCAGAAGATAGCGGTCAGTGTTGAAGCAAATTTGCTGACCAAGAGAGCTAGAGCAAAGGCAGAGAAGAAGGTCACTGCAAAGGAAGAATCTTCCTCGGTAGATTAGCTACTTTGAAAGGTAGAGCAGATGCTAGAAAGAGTGAAACTTGACAAACTAGAGCCACAAGTTAGAAATCCTAACTTTCGTGGGCAGCAACAACCACAGTATAGAATAAGACAGAGAGATCAGCGAGCCCAAGAGTAGATTGCACAACAGCTAGTACAGACACCTTTGCACCAAAATTTTGTGCATGGACCGGAATGAGATGAGGACGAGAATGTAATAGGTGAAGAAAATCACCTCTTTACTCCTGACGATTTTCCTATTTATCTCACTGAGGATGAAGAGTATGCAGGGAGTTCAACTGTACACAAAGACGTAGATTTCATTCTAGCAAATGACACCGTCTTGGAGGAAGAATCAGATGAATACCAAAGAGGCTATATGAATGCTTTGTCTGCCCAACAACAACGATACTCACTTAGAAACATAGATGTTCCAGTCAGACCCATTCAGAAAAGGAAGGATGTTGAAGCATCAAAGAATGATTCAGCAGTTACACAAAGGAAAGGAAAGGAGGCGGTTGATCTGGAGAGTAGAAAATCACCATCAACAGAACAATCACATCAACAAGTTGTATCAAAAGAAAAAGAAAGGAAAGAAATCCCAGTCAAAGAGGTAGAAAAGATTCCTGCTTTCAATTTAGAGAATGAGATTGCTAAATTGAAGATATCCATCCCCTTGAATGAAATATTAAAGAACATCAATTATAAAGGACAAGTATCTAAAACGTTGAATTAGGACCCAATGTCCGACATGGTGAATGTCGAAGATGATCAACCTGAAATGATTTTTGGGCCAACATCAAATGGTGAGTCTCATGATAGTGATGTGCCACCTTTTTACATCAGTTTAAGGTTGCATGATTTTGTGTTACATAATGCCATGTTCGATTTCGGAGCCTCTCACAATCTCATGCCCAAGGAAATCATGGATAAGCTTGGTCTGGACATCACCCGGCAATATCATGATCTCTATTCATTTGATTCCAGCAGAGTAAGATGTATAGGTCTCATCAAAGACTTGGTTGTGAGTTTGGATCAGCTCCCAATGAAGAATGATTTGATGGATGTTGTGGTAGCAGACATTCCTCCAAGGTTTGGCATGCTTCTTTCCAGGTCTTCAGTAGCGAAACTGAAAGGGGCACTACGACTAGATTTCTCCTATGCTACGATTCCAGTGTTTGGAGAAATGAGGAAATTGTATCGGTAACAAAAAATGAAGTACATGATCACAAGCAAGGAGAAATCAATAAATCATCCAATTAACTATGTACATACATATTTAGAGTCTTTTGTTTTGTATTTAGATAGTTTAAATGATATAGATAGTCAGTTAGTAGAAGCAGAGGATATGCTGGAAATAACAGAAAATTTCAGAGAAGTTTTGAAGAAAGAAGAACAAGAACAACAAAACACCGTTGGGCAATCAGATGAAAATAATGGACAACAAGCAGACAAGGCAAAACAAACAGATTTCCAACACTTGCAAGAGGAGGAAGAAGGTTTGTGGACCATGGATTTCGATGGAGCAATGGGAAATGATGGCGCTGGAATTGGAATTTGGGTACACAGCCCTTTCTCCGCCCCAAACAAAGTCCCTAGTAACGTGCGGGTATGCTCTTACAAGTTGGCTTTTGAGTGTTCAAATAATGAAGCTGAGTACGAAGCTTTGATTGCTGGCCTAAAGATTCTAAGAAAGCTAAATGCTAAGAGGATTTCAATATATGGCAACTCTGAATTGGTTATCAAGTAGGTCAGAGGTGAATATCAAGCAAAGCATCCTAGGATGCGGGCTTACCGTAATGCAGTCCTAGACATTTTAAAATTATTTTCAGAATACACCTTGACATGTGTGCCTCATATACAAAATAGTATTGTTGATGCTCTTGCCAAGGCAGCAAGTAGTTTGAAAATCCCTATGAACTCTAGCAACAAATTCAAAATCCATGTCAAGCATCGTCCAACCATTCCAGACAATCAGAGATATTGGCAAGTGTTCCAAGATGATGAGGAGATTCATGATTTTCTGCAAAACAAAGGCAAGTTCAAAGAGACCTCAATTGATGAAGAAAATGACAATGGCAAAGGTAATGGTACAAATGAGGTGCAGATCAACGAGATGGATGTATTGCAGTTGAAAAATAACATTATTCCCAAAGGCTTGATACCTCTAGAAGAACTCTTTAATCAGGATGATGTAGCATGCAAGCCAACATTGCAGGCAACAGAGAAGGGTGTGGATGAGGTAAATATCAGAACAACGGAAAATCCTAAATTGGTAAAATTGTCCAAAACATTGCCGCCAAAGATCAAGGACAAATATATCAGTTTGATGTCTTCATTTGCAGATGTGTTTGCTTGGGACTATTCCGACTTAAAGACATATGATACTAATATAATTTAGCACACTATACC